>JAJLSN010000276.1:0-72522 GCA_030567655.1 Nakazawaea ernobii
GATGCCATCAGAATGAATGATATGACATTATTGACATCAGCTTGGAAGGATATCTTACAACATTATTCTCAACAACAAACATCTGAATTAACCAATGATATCATAAACAACACAATTCAAAACATTGGTGGCTACATTTCATGGATTGAGATTAATCTAATTTTGGACAATGAATATTTAAGATTAATTTATCAATTTTTGGCCACCGGAAGACCAAGTCAACAAAGAATAGTGACTTCAACAGCGTTAATGGAAATTATCAGTAAAAAAATGCCACCTGCAAAGAAGTTGAGTTTGCTCAACTTGTTGGATTTGACAACTGTAGTTTCCAATTTGAATTTGCAACAAGATGTACAAGATGTTGATTTGCTGGAATCATTGGCTCAATTGGTAAGTAATATAGCTGGTGAATATATTTTAGTTTTGGAAAATGCCTCCCCAAGTGAATTAGCTGATAGTCAATTCAGAAGCGTGGCAATGACAAAAGTCATTGAGACGTTCCCATTTATTTTCCAATTTTTGAGACATGAATACGATGACGTTTCCGCACATGTATTCCCATTCATTGGTGAATTTTTGTTATTTTTGAAAAAAAACATTGTGGAATCAACAGATTTTTCCATGTTAAACAACACTGAGATCTTGACCACATTATTGAATAACGTTATTATGAAAATGAAGTATGATGATGACGAAGATGGAGAAGAAGAAGAAGATGTGGAAGCATTTTCAGAAGTGAGAAGTAAATTGAAATCTTTCCAAGACTTAGTAATGGTTTTAAATGAATCTTTAGGATTAGAAATCATTACCAATTGTATCAATGAAAGTTTGTTTGTGGAGTCAAAAGATTGGAGAAAAATTGAGCTTGGTTTGTTTGAATTGTCAAATTACAGTGAGATATTGAGGAATAATATTATGAACTTGCCAAAGACCATGATCAATGCTTCACAACCTTACTATGTCTTTAATGAAATGTTATGTAAGGTTATTGATAACTCACCAACTATTTTGATAAATCATCCATCGATTCAATTGTTATTTTTTGAATTGATTTTGAAACATTACAATTTTTTCCTCAATTCGAATATTTCAGTGGAAGGCGTTGATAAGCAGGATTTGGTTTTAAAAGTTTTGAGAATTTTTATTAGTGAGTTTGGTTTGTTCAACAGTAATACCAAGGTCCAGTTGAGATCTTGGTATATTTTCTTCCGATTTATCAAATTGGTTAAACCGAAATTAGATGATTTTGTCTTGGAAGAATTGATTAAAAACATTTCACCATTACTTGAAATTAAAATTCCAGCTTGTCCGCCTGTCAATCAGAAAGATCCAACTGAAATAGATGTTGAAAATATGGAGGATAGTACAAGTTTTTACAGCCAACTTTACTTGTTTGAATCTGTTGGTTTATTAATTTCATTTGTGGATAATTCCAAAATCGATTTCCAAGTCAAATTGATGGAATTTGTATTGCAACCTTTATTTTCAGATCTTGAAAATTGTATTAATAATGTGGGACAATCAAAGACAACAACGATGATCCCCGTTCGTACACATCATATATTGTCAAACATAGGAACGTTTATCAGAGGATTTGAAAATTGTTTCAGTACCGGTGAAATTATCAATGAAAAGTTTTTAAATAATTTCCAACAAATATCTCAAGTTGTTATGATCACTTTGGAGAATTTTATCAATTTTTCAATCATTAGAGATGCTGCAAGATTGACATTTGTCAGAATTTTCCTAGTATTGAGCAAAAATGTTTCCTTGACTAATAATGCAATTGAACAGATTTTAAACAAGTACATTTCGTTGTTGTTGATGAATTATGATTCTTTAAAATTACCAGAAGTTGTTGATTTCTTGAACTTTATTGGACAAATTTCTCATTTCTTGAGCAAATTTCCAAATTTTTACTTGTTATTAAACAATTTGATAACTCCGTTATTGACTAAAGTATTTGCCACTGTTGATAATAAAGAGACGGATTCAGATGATTTCGTTAAAAGAGAGAAGGAATCATTGAAAAAAGCCTTGATCTCATTACTCATCAGTTTGACAAACAATAATTTAACCAGTTTATTAATTACATCACAAAATGTATCAGTTTTCCCAAGTCTTGTCAATAATTTATTGAATTATTCGATGAATTTATACGAACCTGCTGTTGCTAAATTATCCATGGCTGAACTTAACAATCTATTAATTGCATTGGGTCCGGGTTATATCACGGATCCAGAAGATATCAATGTGGAAAATGCCACATATGAGGGAGTCAATGACTCATTGATCAATAATATGGTCATATTAGCATTTGAATTACCATTCAAACATTCAAATTTTAATATAAAAGATGGTGAACATAGAAATCTTGTCATTGAGATTTCAAGAATATTGAAAAGTTTAAGTACAGTTGGTTTACCAAAGGGATCAAAAGATTCAAATCAAATGATGGTTTCTAGTTTACAAAGTTACATGTTGAATTTGAACTTGTCTCCAAATATCGTTGAAGAATTTTTGAAACAATTGATTTCTAATAATGAAAAAGATTTCAATAAATATCTCATTAATTTCATAACACAATTCAGATCATGATTTATTTCACTCCTTTTTTTCAAAAAAACTTTCCTTCCGTGCTTTGCCTCCCACTTGTTTTGCTCGCTTTGCAAATTCGAAGGTGCTATGATATTAATGATCACATTGGATCTCATTTAAAAAACAACTTTTTTTTTTTTTGTTTCTCATCTCTATACATAATGGACCGTTGGACTACTACGTTTGCTCAATTTATGAGTGTGAATTTTTAGTTCAATACCCTATCAAAATAATTCAACGTCATTTAGAAAAATCCAGTAAGAAACGTACATATATAATTAAGTAAGAATATATATCTTTAAAAGATTATTATTTGTATTCACACGTGACTATGAATGTCAAGCGTAGCTACAAGAACCACTATACTGAGCATTGCAGAGCTGAAAAATACAATAGACATCAGTACCCTATCTATCGGCATAGAATTCGTCCCTAGTAACAACATTTGAATATTGAAATATCGAACTCCTCCAAATATGCAAAGTATTACAGACACACTCACCGTGAATATGATTATAGGTATCGAATAAATCCTAACCCTCTTATCTGAGCCATCCGGTGTACCTAATAGCCCATATTGACTTTCGTCGAATATCACCATCATAGAGAATCCGATTGTGATTAGATATATGGATGATCGTATCCATGCTAAGAACGTTCTCTCATTCGCCATCTGCTCATCTGCTTAGTTAGTTACATCTAATCATATTTAAAAAATGTTGAAAAGACATCTATACGCACATGGTCCCTGGCCTCATTTCTCTCGTTGTCAATGGTTTTCAATCCAGGGTTGAAGAACTCACTATCATCGTAAAGCTCTCTCAATGATATCATACTATGGCAGTTATTTGTTGGTAGTTAGATGCACTCCTAAATGGACCGATTCCCAAAATTTTTAGTTTTTTACTTTTTTTTTATTAACTTAACAAGCGATTGTTATTGATATATATAGAGATATTGCGATATCGATATCGAGTCAACGATAATACAGAGAAGACCATTGCAAGAAGATGCCACTTAGTACTCCAGTCACTGCAGACACCGTGTTGTTCAAATACATTCCCAACTGGATCGGTTACCTGAGAGTGGTAACTGCCTTGATCTCATTTGTTCTTATGAAGAACCATCCGAAATACATGTTCTTTATCTATGGTGTATCATGTTTATTAGATGCCGTAGATGGAGCTGCTGCTAGAAAATATGACCAGTCTAGTAGATACGGAGCCGTGTTAGATATGGTCACGGATAGATGTACTACAATTTCATTGATGAGTTTTTTATGCGTGCTGTATCCGGAATGGATCTTTTCATTCCAAGTTTTGATCTCATTGGATTTAGCTTCCCATTATATGCATATGTATAGCTCATTGGCATCCGGTGCTAAATCCCATAAGAGTATTTCCGAAAATAAAAATGTGTTGTTGAAATTGTACTACAGCAATAGAATCTTTTTGTTTCTTTGTTGTGCTTTCAACGAGCTTTTCTTTGTCGGTTTATATTTGGCATCTTTTTCACATGAATCCACCATCTATGGTCTCAACAAGCCACAGATATTGTGTATCATCACATTCCCATTATGGCTGTTCAAACAATTCATGAATGTTGTTCAATTAGCCTCGGCTGCTGTTAATTTGGCTGAACTTGATGCTGCTGACAAGAACAAAGAATCTTTAGGGAAAGCTCAATGATGGTATTGATCCTGGTTGACAATATACCCGCTCAAAGATGTTGTTGGGATATTTCCCATTTTAACATTCCATATATACTCTTCCAACACTCTCCTTTAATACAACAACAAATGTATAGATGTACATAAATATATATAACTAATAAGAATATCACAAACATATAGCACACAGAGTAACTCTCCGCAGCCAATTATCACCATAGCCAAACATAGACTGCTCTCTCTAAAAGCTGTTGTGTGGCATTTCCCTTTAATGCTATCTGGTGCAAATACTAAGAATATTAAAAAGTCGTCCGCAACAAACACAAATCAAAGATATGATGAACAAAAGGAGAAATTAAGTAAGAGGTAAACAATCAGAAGACCCATAGTACAATCAGTTAGCTTCAAGATGCTGGGAAACCATCTGGCACATCTCACATTGACTTCCACCATATCTCCAAGCAAGGTAGTGGTGCTATGCTTGATAGCTTCTTACTGCAGCGGAGTGCTCCCCACCAGGCAATATCCTCCCATTTTAGAATCCATAGTCAAATTGATAAACAAGACCCATACGGGATCCAGCACTGATCTGACAGACCATTCGTTGATATCCTCCAATCTTGATTTCATTGTGCTTCAAGTGACTGAAAATATAGTGAAAAATATCGCCAAGACAGGATTAACCGAGGCGGAAACTGTGAAAGATGCAAGGTTGGTGAAAAGGATATTGCTAAAGATTATTTGGTCCATTGATAATTCAGACTCCTTTTGCGACTTCGTTAGAAGTTCAGAGGCGTTATTGGTTGAGAATCCAATAGAGGGACAGGAAAAATTGAAGCAATTGAACGATCCAAGGAGGAAAGTGTTGACAAGGTCCAGTTTTTTAGGGAGGTTTGTCCACAACATCTTGTTAAGTTTCAAATATTTGGAGTTTGAAAAAACCATCCTTCTATGGAGAGCATTTGAACAGTATAGAGATGATTCTAAAGAAATGAAATTCTCGAAACATATCCCAACAAAGATAGAGACATTGATTGCAAATCAATTGCACAATTCGGCGTTTGATAATGTCCCCGTCTTGGTAATACCACAAGCTGATTTGTCCAATTTAATAGAACATCAGTTGTATCTTCTTGAATCATTTGGAACTCCGACTCCACCCGAAGTGTCCAATCTTTTGGAGTTGGTAGCCAAAGTGGAACCTGGTTCCTTACCCTCGGGGCATTATATCAAATATTTAGAACGTTTAAAGGATAACGATTTCGAAGGATCATTTGAAAATTTACATCGTTATTTTGATTATATGATGAGCAGTAAGCATAGACCATTATATCATTATGCCTTGCTCAGTTTGGCAACTTTGTATGCTTCATTCGGTTGTAATCAACAAGCGATTAGCGCCATTGGGGAAGCTATAGTGGTGGCAAGGGAAAATAAAGATTTAACTTGCTTGAATTACTTGTTGACATGGGTTTACAACTTTGCCAAGGATAGGCCACAATTGGAATTACTCATAGGTAAAGATTACTCTGACAAGAACAAAATCTTGAGTTTCTTAAAACTTCGAACAAAAGATTCAAAGAATAAACAATTGCAATCAATTTTTTATCAATTTAGAGCATTACAAGAATTGAATGATGGCGGTAATTTGTCAAAAGTTTTTGAAGATTTGGCAGTATCTTCATATTTAAGCCTATATTATGATGAGGAAAATGACAGTGATTCGATTGATTTTGCCATATTCGCCAAATCATGTCATTTGGCAAGTACTTTATGGTTAAGATTGGGTGTGACAACATTACTGGAGGTGTATTTAGACATCGGTTTGGCCTCTTGTGATTATCAGCATAACGTATTTGATCAAGTTTCCATCTCGATAAAGAAACTGTACATTGAATTTTATAAAGAAAACTATGACGCTGCTTTCAAGATATTTGACGATTTAGAAGATGTTGTCTCTAAAAATGGCTCTCTTTTCAAAATATGGGAATCAAGAAGATTAGCATTGTTGGTTAGATTGTATTTGAAACAGGGGAAATATAATATGGCAGATGCTATATTGTCAAAAGTTTTGGCGCAAATGGATACTATAAATGACGTTGACTTTGTTAATGAAGTATCAACTTTGAAATCAATGCTTGAAGAAGTCACTCTTTGATTTATATATAGTACAAATGAAAATATCACGAATAAAATATACCTAATAATGCATACACCCTTTTTTTTCCTTTTGTAACTATATTTCACCATTCATTAAACTGTTCTATAACTGCAGATTCTCTGACAGACATACTCTCTAATTTCTTCTTCGCCTTCAATCTTGAATAGAAAATGGTACAATCCTCACTAGTACAATTTTCAGCTGTCTCCACTGAGTCAGATATAAAACTGGGTTCTTGGAACCCACTCGAAGAACAAGATCTACATATCATCATAAGTTTCCTAAAATCATTCTCAGCAGACTGGACTCGGTATGTCAATTTCAAAATTGTCGACAACTCATTTTTCAAACAATCTTCACATAATTTCCTATTGGAAAATGTTCGACTTGAACACGATAAGCAATTGCTGATTTTTAAAAATGATGTCAAATTGTTGTTCAACTTCCTTCTCTTAGGTCCACCACCATCCTCGTAATTCGGGGAATATTTCATCTTCCGAGGCATTTCCCTATACCACGCTTTCACATCAACACCAACTAAATTGAAAATCCTCTCCAACGGAGGAATAAGAGCCTTCGTTATATAATACTCATAATCCAACCGTAAACCTTCTTTGACCTCGTTATCGAGAAAGAATTGTGGTGTAACACAACGATCTCTGAGAATTTTACCTTTGTAAGATTGCAAAACAACATATGGAACCCTTTCTTTATACTGTGGCTCGGCTCTCTTGTCCAGTTCCATTAATCTCTTGGAGACGTGAGCGCCTGCAGGGGCATACCTTTCGTCTTTGTAAGTGCCTACTCTAACCTCTTTGGCAAAGCAGAAATCTTGTACAGATATTTTATTGTTCATAATTCTCAGAAATTGGTCTTGAACGTACTCTTTCACTTTTGAAAGGTCACAAGTTTCGAAAAGAATTCTTAACGACTTTTCAACAATTTTCTGTTGCGCTGGAATCCCATCTCTTCTAACAGTTTCAATTCCCTTTGCATCAAAAGTTGGAACCTTTTGATCTTCATACGCATAAGAATAACCAACATATCGTTTTTTGCTTAACAATACACATGGATGATACACTTTTTCAAACTTTAATGTCACCGGCTTTGGATTGATTGAAGTGATATACAGAGCAGCTTCTTTCCCAATTCGAAATGCCTCTTCTCTTGATTTACCAGGAAAATAGACAAATAGAGAATCAGTGTCTCCATATACCACCTTAGCTCCCCAGTTCTCGTTAGCTTCTATCAATCTAATCGATTGGTTCAAAGTTTCCCTACCAGTAGAAACAATACTATCAGCGATATCACCACAGGGCATTCTTCCAGAAAACGTAGCAGAGGTGTAACCATAAGTTACATTGGCAAGCAATTTCAATGCAAGTTGACGACTGTTGTAAAGCTTGTTCAATTCATAATCATCCTTCAAATCAACCATCGTCTTTTTAACCAGAAGTCTCGTTTCCAATATTTCAGTCAACATTTTCGCCAACAATGACTTTCTTACATTTGCCTTGGCATACATGAGTCCATTGGGAGATAAAGTGATTTGATCTTTGAGCAATTCCAACAATCCAGATTCCAATTTATTTTTGGTGACACCTATCGTTTGAGCGTACTTCAGGTTATAACCTCTTAAGCGCCCAAGTAATGTAGAATAGCAATAGTTGTATGCAATGATTATGCTCGGATATAATGACTGGAAATCCAAAACCACCAAGGGACTCTTATAAAATGCACTGGAGGGCTCCATGATCAATGGGATACACTGAAGAGCATCTGCCTTGAAAACTTGTTGTTTACTTGGAGATATTAGCATGAAATTTTCCGACTTTGTCAACCTTACCAAAAAACTCTCAACTTTGAATTGTGAGCCTCTGTAGAATATACTATTGAAGTCAACACCAATCAACCTCGCTTGTTCTGTTGTTTTACTTATTATCTCTTGCTTCTCGACAATCTCCAAATCAAGCTTAGCTCTTAACATGTAGTAATTCAACACTGCAGATATGTTGCTGGGATTACCACTAATGAACCACTCAGTGAGTTGTTTATCAGAATAATGAGGAATACGGCGGTGTAAAACATGATAAACTAAATTTTCCATCGTATATTTCAACAAATTTACATCGCCTCTGAAGATACGCCAAAGGTTCATCGTATGTCTGCCTGTTATCGTGATACCGGAGGCATGATTATGACCCCATCTGTCCCCAAATTTGCTATTACCTTTGAAAATCACTCGCGACAATTTGGGACACAAGTCAATATCATAAAATTCTCTGAAACGTTCAATTATATAACCCCATGATTGACCATGTATTTCAAATCCAGCCAATAGGTCAGGATCAATCAACTTCACTATTGAAATTAATTCTCTCACCATCAAGATTTCATTGTCAAATACAGCAACGGGGGCCAGAGTAGTGTTTGAGTACTTTTTCTCAGAATTGGGAACATCCAGCGACGGATCTAAGATTAGTATTCCACTTGCTGAAATGTTCATATCTAACGGGTAATTTTCCTTATCAAAAGCCCAAAATATTGCAGAAATCTCGTCCAATTTTGGATCAGGTTTCAAATCGTCTCGCGTGTTTACATGAACTTCAACAGAAAGCATGATCAATTTGTTGAATGATAATTTCTTTCTTTTGTATTTTTGAGCAGAGGGGAACTTAAAACCATATTTCAAATTAGGAGTAGTTTGTATTATCTGAGACTTCAACAACTGTGACCGTGAGATAGTTGGCAGGTCTTTCTGCAGCCAGTTATTTACTTCTTCAAAGGATGGCAATTTTGAGTGAAATTCATACGTTCGATTTTTCAAAATGCTCTTCGAATTGACCAAAAGCTTCCAAGATGGTGATTCTCCGGCTATATTCACTGTTGGTAGAGCAGAATAATCGCTGGAGTGTAAAATAAATCTTGTGCCTGCAAATATAAAGGGCAGAGGTGGCACGTCAGTGAGTTTCGAATAAAAAGGATCTGGATACTCTACTTTTAGCATACCTTGATCTTCAAATGAATCAAGAAATTGTTCATTCATTTGAGGTAACGGAGTGGAGCCTATGAATTCAAAGTTGGACCCAGAAGGTTTAGATTGTTTCAAAAATCCATTCACAGGACTTGATGGTGGAAGAACAAATGAAACCCTTTTCTTAGATATCTGAGTAAAAATTGCTAAATCAGGATCCAGGATCGAGGAGTGGGAGACTTTGGGTGATAGTGACAATAATTCCTCAGAGGCTCCAGTGAGTTTGGGAGCAGGTAATTTTGGTTTTGAGAAAAGATCCACTTCTAAGCGATCGAGTTCGGAATTATCTAGACCTGAAGAGTCTTCTGCCGAATTTTGGGATTTGTGAGGTGGAATGGTACCCATCCAATTGTCTTCGGGAGGATCATCCTCAGGATCAGAGAGCAGAATCATTTGGGAGTCAAACATTGAAGAGGGCAAAACTCTCGTATCGATGGGTGTAGAAGTGTTGATTGTACCGAAGGAGTTTCCTTCAAACTCGGTACTTGAGTTATTGGCCAAAACTAATTTATGCCATTGAATGTTCTTGAACATCCCCTCAGTGATGTTTTCTTTCGGTGTTTGAATATTATCATAATGTGATAAGTTATGAACAAACGTATCAAAGCTAGGAGCTGATTGTTTTCGGTACTCTTTTTTAGATAAGTCAATACAATGCTGCAACAAATCATTGAGCTCCAGCTGTTCAACCCAATTTGTCTCTCCTGAATTATTGCGAACATCACCATCATACATAAGAGAAAGCTTTGAAAAAAAACTTTCGTTGTCCATATTTCTCATCATTCTCTGATGCAGAACATCTTTCAATATGCCCAGGGTGGAACTCAAGTACACGGTGCTGCTATTCAATAATGACAAATTCGCAATCTCCACAAAGTCGTGGTGAAGATCTCTTGTAGATAACGTTTTTCTATTTGTAATCCATTGAGGTAGACAGTCCATTTCTAATAAAGTTGACCCTATTCTAGGAAATTGATCTTCTGATGTGATATTCAACCCATGTCGTACTTCTCCAATCATAGAGTCGTCTTTGAATTGCTTTATGTCTGAAGCCAAAAACTTTTTCAACGGTTCATCGATTTTCATCTTGTTAAAAATTTCAATATCTTCCAGACTGTACTCAAATTCCAGCTCATCGAATTCACCAAGTGGAGAATCACAAAATATGGGAGATCTCCAGAGATGGTTATCCAAGTACATCCAGTCGCATCCATACAAATTATAATCGGCCATAAATTGTAATAAGTATGGAATATGTGATTCATACGGCTGATATGCTTTGCCATTCACCTTACCCAGCAATAACATGGTAGCAAGGCGACTAATATAGCGTGGATTCAACAAGCTGATTTTTACAAATGAGGAATAACCAATGTGGTACCCATAGAAAGGGATAGATTTAACCAACAGTAATGAGACGACGTACTTATTTTCATAATTGGAGGGATCGTTATCATCTCTAGAGTAGTCGTTAAAGACGTCAGGGATATCATCATCTTCATTTTCGCCTTCTCTATTGGATTTTCTCAACTTGACTTTTCTGAACGATTGATATAACATTCTTTCAATTTCTAGCTTCAAGTTTCCCAATTTGACTCTAGCCTGTTCAGGGTCAAGGTCGCCATCGTAGTCTATGAATATGTAAGGGAAACAGTTGTGAACATTTATTAACACAGTATGACCTGAAGGGAGCTTTCCAAACACTCTGATTACCGGGACTTGAGTGAATGGTTTACTGCTGGCTATAGTGCAGTCTCTGTGAGACGAGGAAATGGTAGAATAGCATTGATCTAACACAGATGGATTTGTTTGATAGGAGTCGTATGCTAATATTTGAAGCTTCAAGGAGTTGACATACAGAGAGTTGATGGAGTCTGAGCCTGAGGATTGCGAGCCTTCCATTTGTGGAGATACCGCATCCGCTTCTTGTACGATTCACTTTCCCTGCCTCTTGTAATTGATTTAAATGATCTGAAATCTTTAGAAACTTCAATTAGTAAAAGGAAAAGATTTGAAAGAAAAAAGTTTTTTGATACAAAAACTGGAGGAAAACACCGTTATCAACACAATTAATAGCATTTGTCACCATTGTCATGTCTTATAGCGAAAAAGCCCTCCAGATCAAGTTCGGTTCACTAGACGAAACACAGGCAACGATAATAGCTATATCTGAATGGGTCTTATTTCACCATAGAAATGCCGAGCAGTCAATCAAGACATGGTCAGATTACATTTTAAGCTCTCCTTCAAATCAAAAGTTGCCATTGTTCTATTTAGCCAATGAAATTATACAGAAGGCTAGGTCAAGGAAAAGAGAGGAGTTCATTTCAGGTTTTGCCCAGGTTCTACCCAATGTCTTATCCCAAGTTTATCCTCGTCTAGATCCTAAAATTCAACTAAAGTACAAACGAGTATTAGATATTTGGAGAGACAGAGCTATATTTGACAAGCCCGTTCTTTCAAGATTCTATGATCTGATCAAGAATGGATCTGGGGAAAAGAAGGGTCAAGTCTCTGCTCCGAAAAGGAATATGACGGAGATTGCGCCAGAATTGATCCCATTATCTTCTGCATATAATAGATTATCACATTCTTCGTCGTTGTTTTCCTCGAGTCATTTGAAATTTGAGTCTATATTTGACCAGCTATTTAACAATGAGTATAATTTGCCTCTGCCAGATATATTTATTTCAAAACTTGACCAGTTACAGAAACTAAACAACAATTCTACAAACAGTTTAAACGATATAATATCAATCAGAGAATCTTTGATCCGAGACTTAAATAGAGTGATTCATTCCCAAAATGAGTTAATTCAATCAGATAAAAAGAAGCTTGAGATCTTGTCCGGAAAGGGAAAACAGGTGGATGAAAAGAAAAAAGAGTTGGAAGAGTACGTCAACGGAGAACATGCCGGTGTGGATGTTGACGTTGAGGAAGATGATGATGATGAAGAGTTAGTTCCCACATATGCTTCCTCAGACAGTGAGGATGGTAATGCACCACCTCCAAAGAAACTGAAAATTGAGGAAACTGCAGATGCAAATCTAGACGAGGAAGAAACTTCCCCACAATACGACGATGGTGGTGACAGCGACAGTGAGAGTGAAGTGGAAACTCCAAATACAAAATCAATCAACCCAAACTTGGCCTCTTTACTATCGAAGTTATCGGAATAGTCTACCAATAATTGTACTATATATATGTTCTTTATAAGCTTGAGAAAAAATTCACAAATTCTATAAATAAAATAAAAATATCAACTTTATTTAAAGAAATCCCAATTTCTCCATTCTAACCTTGACAGCATTTCTATGAGCATCTAAGCCTTCAACGGCGGCTAAGGCCATAACAGCTTTACCAATACTTTTCAAACCCTGAGGTGTGACGTCTTGTGAAGTGATGAACTTTTGGAATGTAGCAGTGTTGACACCACTATATTGTCTTGCATAACCATATGTAGGTAAAGTATGATTAGTACCAGATGAATAATCACCACATGATTCTGGAGAATACGCGCCAACAAAGACACTACCTGCGTTATCAACTAATTTAACATATGACTTAGCATCTTCGATCTGCAAGATTAAATGTTCTGGGGCGTATTTATTTGAATATTCAAAAGCTTGTTCGTATGAGTTTACATTTATTGTAGTCGAATGAGCAATACATTTCCTGACAATTTCAACTCTTGGCAATGCCAAAGCTTGTCTGTTGACAGCTTCATCAATGGCATTCAACTCGGCTTCATTGAGACTAACAGCGATCAAAATAACTTGAGAGTCGATGCCATGTTCAGCTTGAGATAACAAATCACTGGCAACAAAATCAGGATCAGCCTTGCTATCAGCTACAACTAAGACCTCTGAAGGACCTGCTGGCATATCAATAGAACACAAGGCAGTGGTATCGTTTTGAATATGCATCTTTGCAGCTGTAACAAATTGATTACCTGGACCCAAAATTTTGTCACATTTTGGAACTGATTCCGTCCCATAAGCCATGGCAGCAACAGCCTGAGCACCACCGGCCAATACAATCAATTTGGCACCAACCTTGTGAGCAACATATACAACTTCTGGTGTTAATTTACCGTGTTTATCAGGAGGTGAGGCAAAAATAATATTCTTACAACCGGCAACAGCTGCTGGAACTCCCAACATTAATGCAGTGGAGGGTAACACAGCAGTTCCACCTGGAATGTAAAGACCAACATTCTCAATAGGTCTAGCGAATCTTGAACAAGTAACACCTGGACAAGTTTCAACGTCTAAAGTCTTCGTTTGTAATTGAGCAGCATGGAATTTTCTAACATTTTCAATGGAAAGATCTATGGCCTCTTTAACATCATCAGTAATTTGCATATACTCTTCAGGGAAAGGTGCTTTTAACACTGGAGATGTCAATTTGACCTTGTCAAATTTTTCAGTCAACTCGATCAATGCATCATCACCTTTACTCTTTACGGCATCCACTATTGGTAAAACTAACTTCATAATATCTGATGTCTTTTGAACCGGTCTTTCTAAAGCTTTATTGACTTCCTCCGATGAAGATTTATTTACATCAAGTCTGGCCATAACAATCTTGTCGCTTTCGGATTCTACCCCCTTTGGTTCTTCCTTCTTTGTTTCTTCTTTCTTTGTTTCAAGGAATTTTGGCTTAGCATCACCTTTTCTTCTAGTAACTTTCAAATGTTTCAACGACAAATTTCTTTCAATATCTTCAATGGTAACATCATTTTGTATACATTTGGTCAAGGCAAAATAAATCAAATCGGCCGCTTCCCAACTGATCTCATCTTTACTGTTAGCTTCTGTTAATTCTTCAGCTTCTTCCTTGATCTTGGCATTCAACAAGGCAGTATCGTTGAATAAACGTTTCGTATAACTTCCCTCTGGAGCATTCAGTTTCCTCTCGATCAAAGTTTTCTCCAAATTGGTCAAACCTTTCAAATTTCCAAAGCAAGTATCTTGTTCCAAATGACAGAACCCAACACCGGTTTGTTCAACAACAAATTTCAAACAATCACTATCGCAATCAACATCGATGGCTAAAAGCTTTTGTGTGGCACCTGATGTCGCACCTTTATACCATAATCCATGACGTCTGGATTGATATACTCCTGTCTGGGTTCTTATTGCTTCACTAATAGATTCTCTAGATGAATACACTAAACCTAAAGATTGATTATATTTGTCAACAACCAACGTAGCGTACAAACCATCTGGTCTATCAGTCACCAATGAGTTTTGCAAAAAAGTGGAAACATTGATTAAATCCTTGTCTTTAGTAGAGTCATTTGTCAACAACTTATGATCAATGACCGGGACTAAACCTGCTGCAACTACAGATGTATAGTTGACTAAATCTTGAGCGGTATCCGATGGGTAAGAAACATACAACAGTCTTGAATCACTGAGGGTCTTCAAATCACCTAAAGGTGTTGAGTAAGGTAATACAACACCAACTTTCTTATCTTTAACTTGGTCCAAGCTTGATAATGAGTTCATCTTAACGACAACTCTTGAACTTGGAATATTTTCAACTTTTAACAAATTCAAAGCCAATTTTTCACCCACAAAGATCTTTGAAACCCCCAAGTTCAATATCTCAATAACTTCATCGATTTCAATATCGTCACTCAACTCTAAAGTCAATCTATCAACCAACAGGTATTTAGAGATGATCAGTTTCAAAGCACTGACATCTGATGAATATTTAGCCAACACTCTTCCTGTCACCAATACCTTGGCCAACCATTGTTCACTCAACTCACTGACTGAGTCGAAATAAGGTAGTAATGGGAAAGTCATACTAGTTAGTTCCTTGAGTATCTATAATCTATTTCAAACTATACATATAAACTTGTTGGAGAGAGATTCAAAATTGAGTCACCGCCGTCAAAAAAAAAAAAAAATCTTTTGAAAATTTTCAGCATCAAACTGCACGACAATTTTTAATCACCTCATTTTTCATCTACCACTAGTGCTGGTGCATTCTTGGTTCGATGGCATTGAAAAAAAGCTTGGAAACTGTATACAGGCAACACTTGAGATGAGCATGAAGTGCACAATTTTGCATTAAAAAAGCCTATACTATGCCCGTGATATTGTTGCTCATTCTGCGGATAGTAAAATTAAATCAACAATGATTACGTGATTACGTCGATACTCTTTGTTAAAATCAAGCCTGTGACTTGAACTAACCATTGATCTACATCTCTACCTTCTTTCAATCAGAAACACCTGCAATTACTTGTACCTGTGCCTTTTGCACACTTTGATATTATGACAAATTGAACATTTTGAGATATCCCCAGTTTTGTTCTACATGGGTCTTCCTCTCCCAACCAAGTTTTAGAAATTCTCACAATCAACAGAATCATGTCCTTGCTTTTCACACAACCCACACCATTTTTCCCTTCCAGCAGTTGGGTCCACTTTATTTTCAGGAATATACACCATTAATTCACCATCCACCAATTGTGAAATCGAGTTTTCATTTATGGTGATGTTAGACGCAACTTTCCGCAATTTTGGGAAAGATCTTTTTGGATTCAATGGACGCTCTGATAATGCAATTGGAGGTTTATGTTGGAAACTTTGATGATGATGCTGCGGTGTCAGATACGACGATGTTTTGTTATGGTTTGTGATATCCTTCAAATGTCTGATTTCATTTTGAGATTCCAACTCTAAGATTTTTTTCGATAATGAATCAATAATATCTTGCTTCATTCGGAGATCAATTGTGTGTTGCTCGTTTATTTGTTTGATCTCAGAGTTGTGTTTCATTTCAAGGTCGATGAATGCTAAGTTCAATTTTTCACTTTCCTTCTGTAGTGTCTCGAATTCGTTTTTTTCAGGATCATGGGATTGAATTGACTCTCTCAAGGCCTTCAATTCCAGTTGTAGTTTCTCAATTTCTATCCTAGACTCGTCCAGGATGCGGCTCTTCTCTAAAAGAGAGTTCAAATTGGCTATCTCCTCTTCTTTCTCACTCAGACTGTTCTCTTTAGCTGATTTGGTATTCATTGCTTCAGCTTCCAACTCTTTGATTTTTTCATTTTTAAGCTCCAATTGATACTCGACATCAACCATCATCTTTTCAACACTTGCCTTGTCTTCTTGAATTTTTTTCATCAGGTTTTTAAGATTTTTAACTTCTTCATCTTTTGATTCTAAGGCCTTGTGTGATTCTATTATTTCTGTCTTGAACTGTAATAGCTGCTGAGAAGTATTTTCAATGTATTCATTATGCTGTTTTATGATCTCTTCTTGTTCCAAGTTTCCCTTATTATCGGTCAATCTTTGAATTTCCTCGAAATATAAATTCGCATTCTCCTCCAGTTGCTCTTGTAATGTCCGAATAGCATCTCTCAATTCGTCCCTTTGTTGATCGTAGCTTTTCTTCTGCTTTATAAGCCTTTTTTCTTTATTTGAAATCTCCTTTTCCAATTCATCTAAACATTGTTGCAAATCAAGTAGACTTGTGGTTCTCTCACTTAACTCATTTTCGTACCTATTTAATTTTGCCTTCAACTCCCTATTCATGTCGAGCAATTGTCTATTATGCCTTTCCAATTCTTCTCGTACTGATGGTTGTGCTGTTGTTGTATCTCTTCGTGTTTCCTTGTTGAACCGAGGTGATGACATAGTGCTTGAGCTTGCAGTTGAAGGTTGTGGAAGAAATGTGTGAACTCTAGGGGACCCATTATTCAGGTTGTCTCTAGCTCTAACTGGGGTTTGTAAATGAAGATTAGCATTCAATAGTTTCACATAGGGAAGAAATAGACCTGCTAATGGTCTTGAAGTTTTGAAATACTGAATCCCATCCACATCACCATTATTCTTCCCTATGAAATTGTTACCAATGATTTCTACTCCAGCATAAGTTCCAGCCTTACCTTTCACCTGTCCTACAAATTTCAATATTCCAGTCGAAGAAGAATAACCTGGTAGTACCACTTCCGACTCAAGAGGAATTTTGAAATCCATGGCAATTAAACTGTTCCTTTTTCACTGTCAATTATAGCCAATGAGTCTCTGTATCTCAATTCTGTATTACAAACTGAAACTAAAGCCGTAGGCAGTTGGAAAAGTGAGATATATAGCCTGTCAAAAACAATAAAGACAGTTTTGTTAATTTTTATAAAATTTGTGTTAACAAACACAAAAAACAATACAAAAAAGTAAATAAAGAAAAAAAAATAAACCAAACAAGGGCGGTACAAGATATGGAACTATCGATCCAAAATACTCACAGGCTATGACAAGACGAGTGGCTTCCCAATTAAGAGTCCAACTGTATTAACAGAGCTGTATTACGTGGTTAGCCTATAAAGCAAAAAGAAAAAAAATAAAACATAACGTCACAGACAGGATTCGAACCTGCGCATGCAGAGCACAACGCCTTAGCAGGGCGTCGCCTTAACCACTCGGCCACTGGGACATTACTATAGAAGTGTTACGAATATTGCTTGTTAGGTTTGGAGTGACTGTTGTAAACAGCCTCTGTATTACTTAAAAGGGAACTAACAGAACAAAGTACAATAATAGCAACTGGAACAAAGTATAAAAGGTATACATTCTGCACCTGAAATTGGGGAAGAAGATATACCGTTTTAGAGAGATTAATTAGTATCAACTAGTTACGATAAAACGATAGAGAGTATGGATGAATAATAGTTCCCCAATAAGTCATACTCAGTAGTCTCATGGTATTCATAGAATCAAAGGTTGAATAGATTAGTTTAAGCAGATGCTACAACTTTATCTACATTAAGTTCGACCTGTATAATAATACATAGTAAGTTACTTATATAGAGTGCAATAAGACTACTACAAGAGCTCTTAGTATTTCTGCTAAAGTGTTAGCATAGAAAGGAGTTCTTGTAACAAGAAGGGTTTTTTTAAATGTTTAACTAGCGCACACTAGCTTAGTCACGTGATGTGATCATGTGACTTGATACTTTCCGCTGATTTATTCAATGAAACAACACTGAGATGAATTTTTCTCCATAGAATCTTAATCCTACAAGATGTCTTCACTTATAAACCAGGTGGCAGCTTGGTGTAACCTAGGATATCTTACTATAAAACGAAATGTGTTTTTCGCCCTACTCTCTTCAGCATTTGAAGTTGTTCATCTTTTCCACTGAAAAATCCCAGTTGGTATTTACCAATGAAAACAGCGTTGAAAGGTTGTTTTTTTGCCCAACGCTGGGGGTAGTTGCTTTGCCATTGAGGCTATAACTAAAATTAGTTTATAGATATATAGTTGACAATAAAAGATCACTTATAATCCCAGATTTATTACATTTTCAGCTTCATGCTCTCCATTTATCATTATCACTTCATTAATTCAGCTTTTCTACTTCCCTGCATAATGGGACACATAGTTAAATTATATAGCTAGATCTACTATAGCTGGATGGATGAGAGTTGTGATACTCTAATGAGAATAGAGACACAATTTTGATTCACTTCGGAGAGGTTTAGCACCTGAGGTTACATTCACCTAGAATTCGTTTATAGATAGATTGCGACACAAGCTGTTCCCCTGTAAAAAAAAAACAGTGAAAATATCAAAACAAATCACTTGGCACTTTTGTCAGACAGACCCGAGGCCAATCTGGAAGCATCGTCGAATCAAGCGCGGAACGAAAGGCACAGGATCAATTAAATTCTATCGATGGAACTTTTGTAGCTTTTCTTTAGTTTATTTGAAGGTGATTAGTCTTTATGGAGATTACATAACTTGGATTACTTACGTAGTTGATTTTGTTAGAAAGATCAAAAAACCCATATTCCCATAATGTCTAAAATCTATATAAAAAAGAATACTAATAGTGGTTTATATATTATCCCAAAATAAGTTGTAAAAATCCCAGAGTGTAAAATTCGGGTCATAAAGTTCCGTAGTGTATACTTGGTATGTAAATGATTGGTTAGTAGTATAGTTATGCTCAAGTGTTGCCTAGGTGATGCCTTGTATCCATGTATAACTGTATTCGGAAAACGGTAAATGGTAATAATGAGTGTAATGGACCCGTACGACACTTTGCGCATCGGATAATATAAAGTATAATGGACTGTATAGTCCGTCATTATTAAAATTCAAGGTTTTAGCGTTAGGAGCATTTATATTTAAACTTTAGTTAATTCAAACAGTCTACACAAAAAAAAAAAAATTTAAATAATTTATACCCTGGGTATGTCACAAGCCAAAAATTTGAGTTTTCC
Organism: Nakazawaea ernobii; assembly: GCA_030567655.1. Lineage (NCBI taxonomy): Eukaryota > Fungi > Ascomycota > Pichiomycetes > Alaninales > Pachysolenaceae > Nakazawaea > Nakazawaea ernobii. Next base: position 19,710 of record JAJLSN010000276.1, read on the forward strand.
CCGTAGCATACGTATGGATATTGGCGTACTTCCACTTAATTAGGTGTACAAAGTATAAGAATCACTATAGTGCAGTGCATATATCTAAAATATGTATAGCTTTGTGGTAAACTTAAATAGAATTGGGTTGAATAATAATATTAATAACAGTGATAAAGATTCCTATTTGCACCAGTGATGGGAACCTGAAAATAAGTTATGTGCACCATCGTGACCAGAGAGTCTGATTAAAACTCATTTTCCAGTTCAGACACATCAGTAGAGTTAGGAGTATCACCACCATCAATCTCAGACTGAACCGATTCATTAAATCTTCCGGTGTCACAATTGAAAACCGGATCATTTTGATAGTTGTAATATCTTCTCCAGCTTCCTCTTCTTTCATACAAACAAGCGACAAATCCCCAGCTTCATCACCACTGTATACACCTTCGAGTTGTTCTATAAATGCTTTATACATCGTGCAGTTTTGGTATATTGCTGTGTTTAATCAACTAAGCTAATGAATATTTCAGTGTCGTCAAGCCTGAATGCATTGACACACCTTGTAATGACAATTGATGACGATAGTAGCCAAAGATTCATATCTCTCTTGATGTGACTCGCTCAAGTTTGCAAAAGTAAGTAACAAAAAAACATTTTTGTTCTCGAACTGCAAGACCTTTTCTGTTCGCGGCATTTTGCGCACATCGCTTATTATTACAAGCACTTTTCATTACATGAGAGAGGAGATGCATCCCACATCAGGACATGAGGTTTGTTCAGGAAGTGTGGCATGATTTGTGATATCAAGCTTTGCCCAAGCCTGACTATTTTCAACTTCATTGCTTTAGTTAGGTCAATTGGGAACTTAAATAAGACAATCAAACAGAATAACAAACATGGGAAAAAGGTTTTATAAATCATTTTTACGAATTCGTGATTTCAAAATAGTAACAAAATCAATTAAATTATATAAATGATAAATTATGCGTAGCTAGCTATATACACAAATTTAACGAATCAAACCACACAAGACCAGCTCATGATGAATAACTTTCCGACGATGAGATTTCAATACGCTTATATTTATCCTTTTCATCACCATTTGCAACTTTTGGCACTTTTAATTTCAAAACCCCATTTTCAAGAATGGCCTCAACACCATCACCATCGACTTTAACAGGCAACGTGACTCTTCTCTCAAATGATCCAGATTGTCTCTCGATATGATGCTGTTCACCTTTGTTATCCTTCTCCTCATCTTCTTGCACTGCTGATGGAACAGTACCCTTGATGATCAATTGATTTTCATCCTTGTCGAAATCAATCGTGATGTTTTCCCTTGGTGCACCTGGGATGGAAACGTGCAAGTCGTAATCCTTGTCGTTGTCAATGATATCAACAGGAGGGACGATGTCGACATCATCTGCGAATTTGAATAACGAGTTGTTCAAACCGAGTAAATCATTTGTCCATGGAGAGATACTACTTCTGTTAGTGTTATCACCACCTCTCTTGGCAACTTGATTGGAATCATTGCTGTTGTTCGTCAATTGCTTATTTTTATTGTTTGGACTTCTTCTTTTCCTGTTGAGAATTGTGTTGAAATTGTTAACTTCTTCATTGATGTTGTCGAAGAAGTTCCAGAATGGATCGTTGTTGTAGAATAATGACATGTTTGTAAAGTAATGAATCCGACTATTAATAACTAACCTATACTTGATGATTACACACAACTGCCTGATCTCTCGAGTGGTAGACCATCCTTATATATCATTTTTGAAAATGCGGTTTGTTCCGTGCTCCTCCCAATACCTCTTGTTTCTAGAGCCACAAAGAATTTTTTAGAACTTTTTTTTTTTTTTTTTTGAGCCTCTGTGATTTCCTCATTAGGAAAGTGTCATAAATAAAAGACAACAACGTGATTAGTTTCGAAAATGATTGAATTTTCTTTCACATTCGTTCGTACACACTCACAGGGGAACTATGGGTAGATAGAAGGACACCGAATGACATACAAGTGTAGACTCCGCTCAAAACATGAGCAAGCTTATTTTGAAATTATTCTGAAATTATTATTAGGGAACAAAAAAAAAAGAAAAAAAAAAACAACCGTACATATAATGTTATTGTAGCAAAGATATGATTCAATTCTCCACTTTATTATCGTAGGTCACATCACCCGTTGCCGATGGTGAATTATCATCATCAAGTACCGATCTTGATCTACGGCTTTCACGAATAGCTTCTTGAATTTCATTCGCAATATGATTAGAGGCGTTATTATCTCTTGGTGGTAATGTTGGAGGCAGCAGCAGTGGTGGTGTTATTGCTGATGATGATGATGCAGGTTGAACGTCCCTTGGTGGTAATGATGGTGGTGGAGGTGCTTTTCTTTGCTTTGCATGATGATTGTTGATATTAGTAGTTGTAGTATTAGGAGTAGGATGATGATTATACAGTGGATCCAATGTCAGTAAATTTGTAGTCAAAGCTGGTGATTTTGGTAAAACCATGAAATCCTCAGTTGATGGCTTTTTCAGAAACATTGATGAAGAGGAGTTGGTCGTTGCTGATGAAGAAGGTATTCTTTCTTGCGTAGGAGAACTTTGTTGATTGTTAGATAATGATTTTTCTCTGCGATACCTGATCATCTCTGGTGGTGTATAATTTCTTTCCTTTGTGGAAATTTCATCTGGAACAGTCTCTACTGGTACTGTTCTGTTATCCTTGACCTTGTTGTTATACCATTTGCCTAATTTTTTCAAAGATGATGGAACTTGAGGACTTGGAAGCAATTCTTTGGAATTTGAATTTGAAGTAGAATTTGTATTTGAATTTGTTTTGGAAATTGATGATGATCCAACACTTTCTGTTGACTCATTTCTATTTTTGAAAACTTTTTTCATCTGTCTAGACATTCTGGAAGTCAGATCAGAACTTGGATCCATCGGTGTTGTATCGTCATATAATGTCTCTGTATCGTGTTCTTGTGTTGGGTTTACTTGCCTAACAACTTGAGGAATTTGATCTCTTGGGAGAATTTCTGGCAGTGGCAGTGGCAGTGACAGTAGTTGTGATATGTATGGACTGTCATTGATCGATTCCGTCTCCAGTTTTTCCGGAGATGGGGAACTAAATTTGTTCACATTATGACTAAGAAATGATCGACCACTGATACCACTACTAAAACTTCCAGTTTTTCTCAAATTTGGATCAACGGCAATTGGTGATTGCAGACTTTCTGATTTCAGCGACGATTTCGTGCCAAATTCTTCAGATCCACTACGGTTCAAGACAAATTCATCATCTAAACCCGTCAACAGTTCATCATTCACCAGGGTGGTGTCACTTGTTGAGACATCACTCGTGGCCATCGTATTAGTCCTTGGTGTTGATCTCAGATTTTTATCCCATATACCACCTCTAAAAATCTCACCCATGGTATCATAGAATGGGAACTCATCCATATACGGTAATACCAAACTCTCCCTTATAGCTTCTTTAAACTTGTTACCAATCATTTTGGTAACAACATTATATGTCAATTGTCTTGCACTAACTATTGGTTCAATTTCCAAATCAATCTCTGGCATTGATGTAAACCCATACCATATTCTATTAGATGGAGGTGGTTTAATTTTGATCAAGATTTGACCAGCTAATTTGACCAATTTAACAGTCAAGACCAAATTCACTTCTCTTGATTTGAATCTTGAACTGAAATTGATATTAGCCTTTGTTGCAATCTGAATTGTTAATCCACCTTGGTATAACAAATTAGCTTCAACTTCTAAATCTCCCTCTGCTGATAAAGTTTTCAACTTTGGGAACGTGATGAATGGTCCACTATCACCAACGTTGATATTTTGAATTTGGAAACTATCTAAAAACCCTGGTTTCTTAATCTTTGTCAATTTTTTTTCAATTTTGGATTTGATAAGGTCATGAAATTCTTGTGTGTTGTGTAATCCAAGGAAAATTCGACCAATTAAAGCATTAAGCCATTTTGTTGTCAATTGACCTTCACTTGAATTCAAAGTTTGTATCAATTCAATCATATTTTTAGTCTTGTAAAAAGATGTAGTAGCTTGTATCGATGGTTCTAACAAATCTTGTTCATTGTTTTTTTTCAAATATTGTCTCTTTGTTGCCTTGATCAAATTGAAATACCAATCTTCCTTTTCATGATTATAATCACTATAGATGAAAAATGAATCCTTTGGAGGCTCTTGCTCCAGTGAACTTTTTGACAATATATCCAAAACGCTATTGGGCTTACCATCAATCTCCTTTTTCATTATACAAATTGCTGTTCTCTTACCAAACAATGCACCTTCATTCAAATCTCTTGGCCATAAACTGACAATAGAATGATTCAACACAATCACATGTTGAACATTTTTACAATCATCATCTTTGTATAAGAATAAGTTCCCATGTTTTAAAACGGCAAAATATCTATTCTTCTTACGAACATTTTTCAAACTCTTTGCATCGGATTCAGCGGTGGCAGAAGAAGCATCTTTAGAACCATTCTTATCACCACCTTTGACAAATTTGTATATCTGAGAATACCTAGTTCCAATCTTTGACGGTTTCTCATCTTCTTGTATCGATGCCGATGAACCATCACTTTGCTGTCCATTATTATTATTAGCACCATTACCATCTCCGTTATTATCCTTCGATGGTGCATGATACTGAGACAATTGATAAAATTCAGTAGTCACAGTTAACCATCCAGTGGCATAAGTTTCCACTCCGGTACTAAGCCTTTCATCTAGTTCACCCAGTTTCAAATCTTCATATTTGATCTCTGGATGTGTTACTCCGAATTCATCCAATTCTGACTTGATTATTTCTGTACTTGTTGCATTCTGTTGTTGTTCGTATTGAGGTATGTACCAATTGAGGAACAACAAGAGAGCAACAATGGTTAGCGGAATGAATGTTACACCTCCAATAAGATATATGTAGAGGTAAAATAATATTGTATTCATCTCTATTGTAATGATATTGCCGTTGTCCTTTTGACATGTACAAAAAATATCTCAGACATCTTTTTTTTTTATGTTTTTTCTCTTAGTACAATAATTTCATCATGTCAATCTGCAAACGATTTAGTCTGTTATTATACAAAGAGCGAGCTATACAAACTCATCATCTCTTATAACCAGAATCCCTTTCCCTATACCCACGATCACTAGATCTCACATCTTTGCCATCCCTTTCATCTCGATGATCCTTTTCATACCTTCTTGGTTCTTCATCGATGGTCCTATGTCTGCTATCACTATCTCTATATGGTCTATGAGAATGTGACCTATGACGATGCGAAGACGACGAAGATCTACTATGATGCCTAGATGAATCTGGACGTCGTATTCTACTACTGTCTCTGCTCTGTTGATCTTTCAAATGTTTTTCCCTTTTCAATATTTGAAGTTTGCGAATTTGTTCTTGTTGAATTTTCAGCATTGGATCATCTTTAGATTTTTTCATGAGGTCTCTTTCATTTGGTAATTTCGATGAGCCTAGTGATAACGCATTTGATAATCGATCGTGTTTATCAATCATTTTGGAATCATTTTTGGATATTATTTTGGAAATCTTCTTCTTTCCTAATAAATAATCATCTTTCTCTTTATCATCTAAAAATGGTTCATTGTTCTTATTTGGATCATCATATAACCAATCTATCCTATCACTAATCAATTTATTTTTCAAATTTGGATTATTCTTGATTTGTAAATCGATTAATTCCTTCTTTTGTCTCTCTTTTTCAAATTCCAGTTGCCGTTCTTGTATCTTTTTATGTTCTTGTAAAGCGGCTTGCTCCATCTCCCAGACTTTGGCCTGGTTTTTCTGAAGTCCGGGAAACCATGATTTCTTCAAATTCAAATCTCCTGGAGCCATCTTTTGGTGCTAAATGGAAGTATATTATATCTTATTACTATTTTTATTTGTTTAATTATATTTTTTTACACAAGATGAGCAGGAGATTTTTTTTTATACACTATAGAAAATAACACAGCACAGAATGTAGTATATGTATATGTATATGTATATATATATATAGGGTAAAAGCAAGCACAGTTTCCAAAAAGGGAAGAGCTGCAGAAAGGACTACTTGTATAAACTTGAAGAATCCCCAGTTATCAATTATGGAGGATGAATATTAAGCAGCATGGAAAAGAAGAAGTGATATAATAAAAAAGAATCTGATTTAACCGCCGCTGTGATCAACACGTATGATCCATCATCAAAAGGTTCCCACTGTTGTAGGAGAAAAGGGTATGGGCAGCATATCCTAATTTCCATATCCAATAATGAGATACCGTTATATAAAGATCATAGCAAAAGAAGTATACATTTAAAAACCATGGATTTTGATGTTCTTCTTTTGTAAACCTAATTGCGAAGTTAAGAATTCACTAACTTTCAATCTTTGATCACCTTGTAATTGGATGACATCTCCCATTTCATCATCTTTGACGATGTTACCATTACATGCGAAATCTTTTTTCAAAGATTTTAAAATTCTTTTCAAGTCATATTCATCTGGTAAACCTTGAACGGTAGTTAACGTTTTTCTACCATTTCTTTGTTGGATACGAATATGAATGTAATTAGTTGATTGGGTATCGTCGTCACCAGTATCGGCGAATGGATCTATTGAGGTTGGTTGTTGTTAGTAAAAACGGGAAAAGCAAGCTTGAGCAACAGCAAAAAAAGAAAGCTGCGAACAAAGACACATAACATACCAAAGCTTTTTAAATTTTGAATGGAAGCCATATAAAAGCTGAAAGCGATTAAACTATTAATAAAATGAAGTGTGCGAGTGTGGGTGGGTGGGTGTTATAGAAATACTTTTATATATCAGTGAGATAATAGATAAAAAGTACTTTGTATAGTTTGTGAATGAAGTGTAAGTCGTGAGATAATATAATTAATCAAAGATAAAAGTTTTTCTTCTTCTGTTTCTGTTTCTGTTTCTGTTTCTGCGTCTGCGTCTGAGTCTGAGTCTGATTCCCGCCCAGGGAAATTGGCAGAGGCGTGTCACTAAGAAGGATACGTTATATGTATACATATATATATGTATACATATATGGATATGGTATGGATATGGATAGAATAGCAGGATATGTATGGACTATGTATATGTATATATATGCCAGGCTAGAAGTACATGTACAGGATATACCTGTATAGACACATAGATATATCTGTCAATTCGCCAATGGTGGCTGATTCCTGAATCCCCCGTGCAACTAACCACAAAAAAGGATCTGAAAGGCAAAAAAGAGGACAACAACAATCACAACAACAACAACCAGAACCAGAACAAGCAGAAACATAATCTATCCAGATAAGATAATTACCCCATTGTACGTACCCAATTGACCTTTGCAAGATTGATTCAATTGAATCTATTCTCACCGCCGTCACTCAAATGATAATAACTGACAATTTTGTTATAGGAGAAGGATAACTTTACATAATGAGTCGTGCCGAAACGGACCTACAAGCTAGTATCAAGAAGGCATGTTCAAGTGATGAAACTGCTCCCAAACGTAAACATGTTAGATCATGTATCGTATTCACATGGGACCACAAGACTGCGAAACCTTTTTTCAACGGCTTGAAGATTTTACCTTTACAAGACGATGAAGTTAAATTATTCAAATCGTTAATCACCATTCATAAAGTTTTACAAGAAGGTCATCCCTCTGCTCTTCAAGATGGTATCAGAAATATGGACTGGATTCACAGTTTAACAAGAGCTACCTCGGGTAATAGAAATTATTCAAGATTAATAAAAGAGTATGATCGTTATATCTTGCTGAAATTGGACTTCCATAGATACCATCGTGGCTTCAATGGAACTTTTGAGTATCAAGAATATGTTTCATTAAGAACTGTTAGTGATCCAAACGAGGGATATCAAACTGTATTGGATTTGTTACAATTACAAGATTCCATTGATAATTTGCAAAAATTAATCATTGCCTCGATCTCACATTCCAAATCTTCCGAATGTAAAATTAGTGCATTAGTACCATTGGTTGCTGAATCTTATGGTATTTACAAATTCCTCACTTCAATGCTTAGAGCTTTAAACAAATCTACAGGAGGTGACGAAGCTTTGGATCCATTAAGAGATTCTTTTAATTTCCAACATGCAAGATTATATGAATTTTATGCCGATTGTTCATCAATCAAATATTTGACTGGATTAATCACCATTCCGAAATTACCAACTAGTCCACCAAATCTTTTCGTCGAAGATGATAATGATGACTCAATTCGTACCCCTGCTCCTATATCTCGTTCCGTTACTGAAACTTCCACTATTGCTCCAACTCCAGAACCTATCATTCCTCAACCTACCGCCGGTGTCGATTTCTGGAATCAACAACAAGATGAACAGTTGCGTTATCAAGAGGAACAACTGAGATTAGAACAAGAACGTCAACAACAATTATTGCAACAACAACAACTTCAACAACAACAACAACAATATTGGCTTCAACAACAAAAGGAACAAGAAGAAGCTCAAAGGAAAGCACAAGAACTGTTACTTCAAGATCAAATGCTGAGGCAAGCTCAGGGAAATGCAGCAATCTTGGAAAGAGATTTGTTAGCCTTGAGAGGCCAATATGAAAAGGATCAATTGATGTTGGAACAATATGATCAAAGGGTGAAAGCTTTAGAACAAGAAATTTTAACTACAACTCAATCAGCTCAACAACAGATTGGTTCAAAAGATGAGTTAATAGCAAGTTTACAAGAACAATTGAACGTTTGGAAAAACAAATATGAATCATTGGCCAAATTATATTCTCAATTGAGACAAGAACATTTGAATTTATTATCAAAGTTCAAAAAAGTTCAACAAAAAGCTGCTAGTGCTCAAGAGGCCATAGATAAACGTGAAAAACTTGAAAAGGAAATCAAAGCTAAAAACATTGAATTGGCTGATTTGATAAGAGAAAGAGATAGGGCAAGATTAGATTTAGATAGATTGAAAGGTGGTAAAAACAATGAAATTGAACGTTTAGAAACAGAGTTGAGAGTATTACAGGATAAATTGGATACCACTGAAAGATCTCAATCATCAACTTTAACTTCGATTTTCCAAAACCATAATAAGGAACTTGAAGATTTGAAAAAGCAATTATCTGAAAACTCTTCACTGTCACCAGATCTGTTAAGAGCATTGCAACAACAATTGGTAGCAAAAGATGAAGAAATAGAAATCATGCAACAGGCAATGGATGAAGCCATCAAGGAATTAGCAGAGTCACAAAGGGAAAATGATAATGCCATGGATGAACAAATTGATCAAATCTTGGTTGATCATTTGGCGAAATTTACAAGTTTTGTCGATTCTATCTTGAGTAGTGGTATCTCTAGAATTCAAGAAGCTTTATACGAATTAGATTCTCCAATGCAAGCAGGTAATCAAAATTCATCTCCTGAATTCTTATTATCAATCGTGGAAAAGGCTAGTAATTCAGCAACGGATTTTGCCACTAGTTTTAACAACTTCATTGCAGATGGACCAAATGGAGACCATTCCACCATTATCAAATCTTCTACAGATTTCTCCAGTGCTATATCTGGTGTCTTGTTGGATACTAAAGGGTTGACGAGGTTGGCAAGAACAGATGATGAGGCAGATACTTTGATCAATACCGCTAGATGGTGTGCTCAATTATCTGAAGATTTTTTTGAAAATTTGTTATCTAAAAATTTGAGCAAATTCACCACTGAAGATGACAAGACCGATATAGTCATTGAAAGTAATTTAAACGTTCAAGAAAAATTACAAGCATTAACTGATTTAACTGAAAAATTGGCACCAAGAACCAAGATTAATAAGAATTATGGTGATTTGGGTTCATTTGTTGATAAAGAAATGAGTAATGCTGCTCTGGCTATTAGTGCGGCCATTGATCATTTAGCAGATTTGAAATTGAATTTGAAAAAATCCACTTCAATGTCATCTTTTGATTTGGAAATTAATAATGCTATATTATCACTGGCTATTGCTGTTACAAATGCCATTCAACTGTTGATTCAAGCTGCCACAGATTCTCAAAATGATATTGTTCTGAAAAATAAAGGTTCAAATTCACGTACTGCTTTTTATAAAAAACATAATCGTTGGACAGAAGGTTTAATATCCGCACTGAAACTGGTTGCCCTTTCAACAAATACATTGATCACCACTGCTGATGGTGTATTATCAGGTTCGAATTCACATGAGGAATTGATTGTTGCTAGTAATGAAGTTGCTGCCTCAACAGCTCAATTAGTTGCTGCATCTAGGGTAAAAGCTGAACTCGGTTCAAGAACCCAGGATAATTTGGAAGATGCTTCGAAACTGGTCACTTCAGCTTGTAGATCTTTAGTCACACAAGTACAAAAGATCTTGGATCAAGGCGCCACTGCCGCTGGTGATGTTGATTTTTCTAAATTGTCATTACATCAAAACAAGACAGTTGAAATGGAACAACAAGTTGAAATCTTGAAATTAGAGAACGCATTAAACTCTGCTAGAAAGAGATTGGGAGAAATTAGAAAATACAGTTACAAAGATGATGATGATACCGATGATGAAGATGAGTAAACTAAAGGGAAAAATTAGATAATGATTTACATTTATAAAAGTTGATATTAAGACTAGTATATTAAATCTGACAATAAAGAGCTAAACCAAAACTTTGTAATAAAACTGTTTTGTATATATATATAATCATAATTTGAATCATAGACGATCACACTCAACGTGAACTGAATGAAAAAAAACTTCTCCCCCTTCCCCCACCCCCATCATCATCATCATCATCAGCAACGAAATCATCCTTTTGATAACTTTTAAAATAAAACTCATCATGATTCATTGATTCATTGATTCATTGATTCATCTATTTGTTCCGCACTCTCTTATTAGTAAACCATACTCTAACTTGTAATGGACTTAGACCACATTTTTGTGCTATTATCTTTCTCTCTTTGCTGTTTGGTGATCTCTTCAAGCTGAATACTCTTTCTAGGAAATCTCTTGTTTCTTTTGGTACAAAAGTTCTCCTCTTTTTGTTGATTACGCGGGCTTCATTTACCGTGTTGCTATCCAACTGTTCTTCTTGGTAGTTATCATCACACAGCGTCTCAGATTCAATGGAAGTCCCAGATGATGTCCTGTTAGCTTCGTCGAATTCACGGGTAACTGAAATAGAAGCTGTCTCGAAAATGAAAGGATTTATGCTGTAGTCAAACTTATACTGATTTTCTTCATCATCTGGGGGAACATAATCGTTGTAGAGTTTAATCACATCATTGAACGCATCCTTCATCATTGCTTCATACAATTTATAGATCAAAAAGGGAAGGGAATGGTCAGTCGGAACACTCAGTGACAGAACTCTTATTGAGGTCTCCATTGCATTTTGAAATATGTCCGTGAAGCCATCAAAAGCATCTTGTAAGTCCTGTGGGACAACATTGCTATATGAAAGGTCGTAAGATGCATCAGCATCATCATCATCGTCACTGCAAATCAAGTCTTCTGAATTCTTGAACTGGGAGGTGGCATTAGCTAGAGCTGTCATTGATTCAAGTGACAGATTGATAGAGCTAACATCACCCGATAAGTAGTTGTGAAAAGACATTGATTCACTCGTTTTTATCTTTATTCTTTAAGCACCCTCGTTGTTTGGAATTTGTGAACTTGTGTATTCAGCTTTTAATCTGTTTCAAAATCATCAAAGGTAGATAAACAAGAAAAAAATTAAAACAATAAATTAAATCTGCATGATATTAATTCCGTATGCGGAAATCAGCTTGATTTATGTAGCCCCAAAAATGAAACATATAAAACTATGATAATCCATGTTATTTAATCAGAAGCTGAGTGTTGGATTTAGGACCATTACATTTTCGGTTAAGACATCTAATAGATAGTACCTTCAAAGTTTGATATACCAACTCAGGTAGGGAAGAAGTAATAACAGCGAATGAGAGAAATAGAAATGCCGATTGTTGTATCTTTGAGATGTCAACTTTCCAAAAAAAAATGTTGTAAGAGAAAGCCAAGGTTGTTTGTTTCTCAACTGACTTCTTCTGATGTGTCTGCTGAAAGGAGCGTTATTAAAGATTACAAATTTTTAAATCCAAAGCATTTAAAAGATGATTTCCGATCCGCTCTGATACAACCTCAAGAAAATCTGCAGCAAACAATTATCAGTCGTCCACGAAATAAATTCATCATCGCACGTCATTTGATTGGAACTTTTTTGTTTTCAAACTACCCGAACGTTTCTACTGCAGCTGTCTCAAAAATTGTTTCCATAGTATGTGTTGAGAAAGAACCTTTCAAGTTTATGTTTTTACTTCTTATACTAACACGCCATAGGTCTGGAAAAATCAAAATCAAACTAAAGAGTACTTCGGTTACCTAGCAAAAATAGAAGACATTTGGCATCAAGCTTATCATCCTATCTACAATTTTTCACCGAAAATGAAAAGAAAATCAGAATTTGAAACTTCTGATCATTTCTCTGGTGTCGAGTTTACTCAAAGTGAACCCCAGTTTACTTCTGATATCAAATTTGTTCAACATCAAGGGATTTCCAACTATAGCAGGTACTCAAAAATTTGTAAAAGTTCCTATAGTCAACAAAATAAAATTACTAAAAAGAAGCCCTCCAATGTTTGCTTAGTGAAGAAGCTTAATTTCCGGGTGGAAGAAGGGGGATCCAAGAAATCGATGCGCAAAAAGCAAACGGAAAATATGAATCAATCTATCAACAAGTCAAGCAAATCAATCATTTTGAAACCAACTGAGAACAGTTTACAAAATCAAATGTTTTACCTCAAGGGTATGCTCCAGTTGGAGCAGGTGGATGAATACATTGTCGGTTCATTACAACCCTATGATATATAGCTAAGTAGATAATGGTTTGGGCGTTATAGGTGATTGTAGACGGCTTCAGCCTTTCAGTAAAGCTTTTTTTTCTGGTGCGGAGTTAGGGAAGAGTATTTCTCGAAAAAGGTAATATACTCATTGACTTGATAAAGTTGATCTATGAGTACCTTGGTACAAAATAATATAAGGCTGCTTCTGTCACAATAGCATACTTCAAAATTAACGAAAGATAGACTTCCTACTTCCTTGAAGAGTTACCATGGGGTGTAAATTCTGTGTTCTCTTTGCCGCAATACGAATTGAAAAATCTTCCGAAAAAAATTTCTCTGTAAACAATCGAAGTCGATACACAGCAGAAGATAAGACAAGACTGAATCAACAGGAATGGCTACCGGAGAGAATAAGGCAAATCCTGCATCAGCTGCCCACGCCCATGCGAATACAAAATACCCATTTTGGTACGGTGGTGCTTCATCTATGGTCGCGTCTATGTTTACGCATCCATTAGATTTGGCCAAAGTTAGATTACAGACGGCCAAAACTAGAGGTGATTCACTTGTCAGTATGATGATTAGAATCATCAAGAATGAAGGAGTATTAGCAATCTATTCTGGGTTAAGTGCTTCATTGTTGAGACAAGCTACTTATTCCACTACAAGATTTGGAATCTATGAATATTTAAAAGAATCTTTCACAGAACCTAACGGGACACAACCAGGAACTGCAGTTTTATTACCCTGTTCAATGTTAGCAGGTGCCGTTGGTGGATTAGTTGGAAATCCAGCAGATGTCATCAACATTAGAATGCAAAATGATTCCTCTTTGCCTATCGAAAAAAGAAGGAACTATAAAAACGCTTTCGATGGTTTGATTAGAATACCAAGAGAGGAGAAATTTAGCGCCTTGTTTAGAGGTTTGGTACCAAACTTAACTAGAGGTGTTTTGATGACTGCTTCTCAAGTTGCTTCATATGATGTTGCCAAAGAGTTCTTGATTCATTCGTTTGGCTTTGACGAACACAAAAAGTCCACTCACTTTTCAGCATCCTTGATAGCAGGGTTGATTGCAACAACCGTGTGTTCTCCAGCTGATGTCGTAAAAACTCGTATCATGCATAGTCATGGTGAAGGTGAAGGTGCCGTTTCAATCTTGGTTAATTCCGTGAAGCATGAAGGTGTTGGTTTCATGTTCAGGGGTTGGCTTCCTGCTTTTTTTAGATTAGGTCCTCAGACCATTATCACATTCTTAGTATTAGAACAGTTTAGAAATTATAGAATTGGTATGTAATAAACTTGTATTTTTTTATGTTTTTTTCTCATTTTCTGTAGTTCACCGTTTTTTACTTGTGTGGTATGATCAAGCACTTTCAACTGATAAATAGTTCAAATACCAAATTGGTGCCGAGTGGGACCTTAAGAGGTCATCTTTCATCTGTGACATCGCTAGCGTATTTTTACATTCCTTCCAATGCCTCGTATACTGAGCCAGGGACTTTGAAAACTATTCAAATATTACTTCCAACATTACTCACTGGTGATGAGTTAGGATGGTTAATTTGGTGGGATCTCAATACCAAGAGACCTTTGGCAGTCTGGAGAGCGCATTCATCCAACGTTGTCACTATAAGACAGCTTGGACTAGAGTGGGAAGTCCATGGTGAGAAGGAGCAACCAATTATTGATTTCCAATTCTATGGTAAAATAATGACGCATGGTAAGGATTCCAGTATCAAGATTTGGAATTTGATGGAGATACTAGATAAAACGAATTTAATCCATAAGTTCACTGTCAATTTCAATAGAAGGTTGCCCCTCAGAGATAAAGATGAAGATTGGATCAAACCTCAATTTTACGAGATACCAGTAAACACATTAAATTATTGTAACGTTGATGTTTACAAAGATAGGTTGATAACGCCGAGCACTATTAATTCGAACAACTTTGATATTTATTTATTGCCCACTGAGTCTCGATCTTTGAATAGGATTTTCAAGGATGTCAATTTGTATGAAATCTTAAACCCATTAGAAACAAGTGATCGAAATTTCGGTATAATTATGAAGATGGTTTTCCTTGACAGGGAGAGAATTTGTGTTGGTTTTGAAAGTGGTGATGTTGTATTGATTAATGTGGCCAATTTTGAAATTGAAATATTGAAGGTGGAATCAACGACACATCGTCCAAGCCCCATCTTAGATATGATTTATGATCCAAAAACTGACTTTGTTATCACCACATCGGCTAATGACAAAGTTTTATTTATCAATGAAAAAGACACTTTGGTGAGGGCCATTAGACATCATGGAATATCCTCTTTAAGCTCGAGAAGTGATGGTCTAATTGGGATGGTGACCTGGGACGGTTTCACAAGAATATATGACAAGGATTTCGAAGTGAAATATAAGATCAACAAGTTGTCCCCTTCAGTAAAGATCAATGATTTAAACATTGAAGAGAAGGAGAAGGTGAATATAAAGATCAAGCTGGTGAATTTGAAATTTTCAATTCTTCAGGCTAATTACAACGATTTGAAAATTGGAAAGTTGCTCAATTATAATAATGGAACATCGAAGATGATTGTAAGGAGAAGGGAAGAGCAGAGTTACGATAAGAACCGATTATGTGTTGGTTTCAACGATGGAAGAGTTATATTTTATGATTTGTAAAAAAATTCTTAAATAATTAAAAATGGTGATCAAAAAATTGTAAAAATGAAGGAAACAAAAAAAAAAAAGTGAAGTGAAGTTGGAAAACACGTAAGATATATACAGTGAACAAACCCTCATCCTAATGTTTTCATCCTTACAAAGACTCCAACAGTCCACCAATCATGCGATATCAGTGCTAATGGCAATCACTCTGTTCATTGCATTATCATCATATGCTCAACTCTATTTCAATGGATTCCACTCTGTGCCAATTTCTATCGACTCACCGGTATCGACATCACATACATGGAGAACATCCAGGACATTTGGGTCAAGTGTTAGAGAGAAGAAGGAGAATATCAAATTGGATAGTTTATCATTAGATGTAGACTTGACGCCATTGTTCAATTACAACACGAAGCAAGTGTTTGTTTATTTAACTTTTGAATACGTTGGATACAATGATTTATCCACTTCCAAAATCACATTCTGGGATAAGATCATCAAGGATGAGACACAGGCCAAGATCAATTTGAAAGATGCAAAGGGTAAGTATTCATGTTGGGATTATGGGAAAAGGGATGGGAATTTCACTAATTACGATGGGAATTTGAAACTAGAATGGAATATACAACCATATGTCGGTGCGTTGATATGGGGTGAGACTAAAGGTGGTATTGATGTGATTTTATAATTTAATATTATTGATAGTTTTTCAATTATACCAGGATTTTGGTGTTATCTCATATGTATTTTACGAGGTTAAAAAAACAAAAGAATTAATTTATATCAGGATTTTATTTTTGATTATTCTATTTATGTATTTTGAGAAATCCGATTCGTTGGATGTGTTAATGTGGTGATGATGGTGATATTGATGATATGCATGTGATGATGGTTATGACTATTGTTGTTGTTGTTGGGATTGGGATTATGATGATGATGATGATGACAGCGCGCTTTCAATTCAATTTTCTAATTTATTCAACATATCACCAACTTTACTTACAAAAGGCGATGGAATGTCTTTATCAACGAAATGTGCATCTTCCAGTTCATATAACTCAGCCATTGCCATTTTCTTCCTATCGATACCAAGTCTCTTTGGTTGGAACCCGAATCTTTCACTTCTTCTATTTCTTTGACCCCTGTTTTTGAACAGGATTCTTCCTTGTTTCCGTAATTCGTACTTCTTTTGTTGTCCTTCCAGTTTACCAACCATTCTCTTTTCATGTCTAAAGGCATCACGTTCACGTTGATTAGCGAATCTTTTCCGTTTTGTTCCTTTGTATTTCAAATTAAGGGAATACCATCTTGACACCACTGGGGCACGGAATTGGAAAAATCTTAACGTCTTTGGATATTTCCTTGTCAATTCAGCGAGTAATTCATCTCTTTGTTGTTTCCTAGTTGATTTTGTTGGTAATATCTTTTTATCCAATATTTGAACCAATTTGATATATGACAACCCTTCGAAATAGTATTTAAACTTATCCATCTTGAATGCCGTCGTTGAATTTATTAAAGTGTTGTTATTGTTAACGACTCCGGCTCTTTCCAATAGACGATTGTTTTTCCTCTTACGTCTCAAGTAAATATATCCCTTGATCAATTTGTTTTCAACAAGAGCCAAAGCATCTTGATAAGTTTCCGCTGAACGGAGAAGGGCCAATGCTATTTGATTATAATTCTTATTTGTCATTGCAAAACCCTTGGTGATCAAAGATTCAACTAATGGTTGCACCTGTGTTAATTCATTCCTTTCACGTTTGATTCTTAACATGCTGGGCCAAAATTCGGATAATCCTAATCTTAAACGGAATGGAGTCTTTTGAACGTTGATCTTTTCAGTGCTTGGAGTGATGAAGAATTTCGACTTTAAGAGATCTGTATACCTTGTAAACAATTGTAAAAATTCATCATCATTTCTCTCAATTTCATAAATCTTCATTGAAATATAATTGAATCTTACATCTGTTTCCAATGATAATTTATCCTGTGAACTTTCATAAAAATCCACAAGCAACACTTTACACAAGGAGAAATCATACGATAACAACAAGATCAATAATTTGTAAACCAAACTGAATGGTAAATTGACAAGAGGAGTATTGAGTTCACCTTTAGTCTTATCTTTTAACAATGTGTTGACAACTTTCACAGCAAGTTCAACGGAATATTCTGGATCTTCACCACCAATTTCATACTGTTTACACAATCCTTTTATCAAACATTGATACGATTCCAAATCCGGTGTCAACTCCATTTCAATCATCTTGTCGTATATTTCAGAAATCTTGTGATAATGTGATGAATCGTATAATGCATGCATTAACTCATTGTATTGATACAAGTTGAATTGTGGTGCTAAATCGTTAAACAATTGGAAAGCTTGTTCAAAATTATCAGATTTTACCAATGCCGTGATCAAATATGAATATGAATGATCATCAAGTGGTATTTGCTCTTCTCTCATCTTTGTAACGATTTCGAAAACATGTTCAAATTCATCCGTCTTCAAATAACGTAACATCAATTGATTGTAAAATTTCGATGAAACTGGATCACCATTGGCAACCAATGATTCAATGGTTTTTTCTACAATGTTGAAATTTTTGGTATTGTTAAAAATATTCAACACAATGGCTTCCATTCTATCATCAAGTATATAATTAAAATCTTTCAGAGTCTTGTATACGAATTTCGCAGTATGAGCATCATTCAATTCTAAACAAGTCATCAAGATCTCACGGAAACTACCACGATCCAATTCAAAATGATCTTCATAAACCAATCTTTTGAAAAATTTCAATTGTACTTTCAACTCTTTTAAACCTCTTAAAGCTTTGAAAAGAAAATTATATGATTGCTTTGTGTAATTGACACCATAAGTGGGCATTTTTTGAAACCACAGTATGGTGCCTCTATAATTACCGATATTGGCATTTGCCAACATCATGGAATGAAGCACGGGGATCGAGGGTATCATTTTCCTCGACAACAATTGATTCCATAACATGGTGACGGCTTTAATCTCACCTTTTGAAGCTAAAGCGATCATCACAATTCCATAATGATTGATGTTTGGTAATTCACCTCTTCCAAAGAGATCTTCAAATTGTTGTTGCATCGATCTCCACAGTTTCTCTGAACCATGTATTCTAAGCAACGAGTCGAATTGGGCATCTTGATGTAATCTTGGGTTTTGATTATACAATTTCAAAGCTTTGTCGTTTTCCCTATTTTTATTCAAGATTGCCATTATTGCGGTCAAATCACTGGGTATACATTCCAAATTTTGAGAATTTTTATAATCCCAAAGCAACAACATTCTCTTTAAATTTTGAACGTTCCCACCTAGTGAGTATATACAAGATGATAGGAACATGCTAAAATGATGATTTGAAAGGTTATGCGATTTTTGAAATTTGACCAATGATGGAATCAATATGGAATCATTGTATTGATTGAGTACAAGGTACAATGATGAAAGGACATCTGAATATCTCACAATGTTATCAAAATTTAAATGCCCATACAGCAGCATTGAATAATTACACCAAAATTCAAGCGCATATCCAATGGAATCTTTATACATGAAATTTCGAACGATACTCCTTGTGAATTTTGTCCTTACATCCATTGAAACTTCATCATCTTTCAACACGAGCAACATATATCTCTTGAGCTCGGAGATCATCATCAAGTTGATCAAGATCCCCGCCACTATTGGTGGGGACACTTGGTTCGGGTAAAGTATACACCCTTCACGATCTTTTTGTAACAAGTAATATGAACTCCAAAACTCTTTATTGGTGAAGAGAATTTTTAAAAGCCGAAGTTTAGAAATCTTGATCAATTCTTTGAAAACACTTGATTTGCCCCTGGAGTCTTTGATAATTTTGATCAATTTTCTGCTGGCTTGTGTATCCATAACGATGCCATTTTGGAATTTTTCCAACTGTGAGATGAGTTCCTTGGCTTCTTTTAATTCTGATTTGTCTGTGATCCTGGGGAGTACCGATTGCAACTTCTGTAGCATCGTTGGCGGTTGTGATGTCGAGGGGAGTGTCAAAGGCACCAAGGGGACAATTTTGGACGAGTTCCACCTTATAAGAGGTCGCCCTGTTATTGCCATATGGTTGAACCTCTTTGCTAAATTCATCGGGCTTTTTTGCTTTTTATAGTTCTATTATTGTATATACATGGATGCGATGCAAAGTGGCTCGATGGAAGTGTGAGCCAAAGACCTGTGTGTGTGTGTGGTGGTGGTGGTGGTGGTGTAGCACAATACAGACTGAACTCTCTCCTCTCTATATATATACAGCTCTATCCTATACAGCTCTCTCTCTCTCTCTTCGCACTGCAAAAAGTGAAAAAAAAACACAAAAACAAGAAAAGTTTGTGCCCGATTTAATTGCCCGATGCGGCAGTCGGTGGGCATCCGCAGAGTGAAAAATTTCTTCTTCTTCTTTTGCTTCTCTCTGGATCTATTTGTATATATATATCACCATCTAGACATATATAGGACATGGCACCACCACCGTACAACAAGTACAAGGACAGGAAGGACCTGAAGACCAGGGACATCAAGAAGGCCTTGGTCCACAAGGCCAGGTTGCGGAAGAACTACTTCAAGCTCTTGGAGAAGGAAGGACAAGCCGTGCCTGAAAAGAGGTCTGTGAAGGAGCAACACCATCACCACCACCACGATGATGGTGATGATGATGCTGGCGCTGCTGATCGTGGATCGAAATTGTCATATCAGGACAAGACCAAGATGAACAAAGAGAGGAGAGTCGAGCTGAAAAAACTGAGCTTGGACAAGCAACGCGAGAAATTGAAACAAATAGCAGATGCCAATCGTAAAAGAGAGCTGCGAAAGGAGAAATTCAGTAAGAAGACAAAGAATGGACAACCATTGATGGGACCGAGAATCTCGGATTTGTTGAGTAAGATCAAAGAGAATCAAGCTTAGTACTGCTATGGTTTTATTACATCTAATAGGCGTTTTTTTTATATTGTTGATTTCCCCCGTTTGGCTCATACCTATATATATTTACAAAATTTATTTATAACAATTATACTGCATTTATCTTTACATAAATCACACCATGATCCCATTCAACAACTGATCCAACTCATCGTCTTGTTCAAAGTTCAAATCCTCATCGTTTATTCTATCACACTCAATCACTCTATTGGTTTGGTTATTATTATTATTGATATGCCAATCATTTACATAATTCAAATCATACAATTTCGCAATATGCCTTCCATCGACGAGTTTTTGCAACTTGTTGAAAATTGCACCTTTTAACAATGTAAAGATTGAAATCTCTCCGTTTAATGAGCATGTGATAAATCTTGACGGTGGTTGTTGGTTCCATCTTGGTGAGAATTGACATTTCAGTAATTTCAGTAACGAATCTGTCTTGTAAACTATTGGCAACTGTGTAAGATCATTAATGTTGAAAATCTTCAAGATGGTATCATACTTGTCAATCAATATCAAATTCTCATCCAACACCAAATTATTATATATATCTGTCCACATAACATCGTTGAAAAACATCTTAAACTCATTTGTCTCCTTGACATGTTTCAAAATCACAAAGCTATCATTGGCCGTTGTCAATACAACCAAGTCTTGGTCGATTGAAAGGCTGTTAATGTTGGCCTTTGATGAAGTTATCAACTCTGGTTTCTCAAATTTCTTTTGTTGGAAATTGTAATGGATTTTGTAAACTTCATTGTCCAAACAATACACAATAATATCATTGGAAAATTGCTTGATGAAATTCACCTTGTTTTCATTATCCTCTGTAGCTTCTTGGTGCGAGCAATTCCATTGAAATAATTTGGTCAAGCACAATTCTTCCACATTGATTTTTTTCAACTCTACAACTTTGATACAAGTTTTTTGTGAATTCATGTTGAAACAACTAACCAACATTTGTAAATGGCATTTATGTTCTCCCTTATCATTCAAATATTCAAATCTCCAATCGTCAAGAGTCACAATAACTTCATCATCATCCAAAATCTTGGAATCAATCAATTTCAATTTTTTCCTTGTCACTTGACTTATAAACATCAATGGTTCTGATTCCAACTCTAATTTGTATCTAGAACCGGTAATAACAATGAATATTTTCAAAACTTGTGAATCAAAAACTTTCTTTGCATTTTTAAATAATTTAATTCTCCTATTCACAATTATCGCATTCGAGTCCAACCCTAATGAGGAAATGTTCAATCCACCGGTCCCCACTGATATGATCTCATTTGATCCATTCAAATAACACAAGTCGTTGATTTTGGAACTGCTATAAGCACTGCTGAAATAGCAAGCGTTTGGATAATTTGAATTGTGTAATGATATTTGGAAAATACTCTTTGCCAATAAGAGAAATTCAGTTTTGCAATTTGACTTTGCAAAAAGTTTTATTGGTGTATCACTCAGCTTGATGAATTTGAAATTTTTCAAAGACTCGTCGTTGTCATGATTTATAATACCGTAATAACCATTCCTTGAAGAAATCACCATTGTGTCCTGAACCATTATCAAATCATGAGGAACGAGGAAATCAGGTTCTAAACTAGTGATTGAAATCAGTGATGTTATGTCTTTTGAATTGACATTTATGCATATCAAGTCATTGTTGAAAAACCCAACTGTTAAATACAAGACGTTTCCATGTTCATAAAATTTCAACATTGAAGGTTGTAATGATTCTAAAGAGAGCTTGTAAATGGATGATAACGAATCATCATCATCGTCTTGTTGATACTTCAATATTTCAAGTGTCAATCCGTCATCATTGTCATTGTCATGGAAAATTATAGCAATGGTGGAGATTGCAGAATCTGACATGATGATGAATTTTTCATCAATTCTGTAATTCACCACCGGTGTGCCTTTATGGAAATCGTACAAAGTTATTGATGAATTTGTTATATGTAATGCAATATTTTCAGTGAGGTTGTTGAATGAATACGTTTTCAGTGCCAATTCCAAATCATCTAATTCCACCATTTGTAATTCAGAATTGTTTGTAAATTTGTACAACTTGCAATGGTTTACAAAATCAAACATGAAATAATAAATGCCATCAATTTGCAATTGGAAAATTTGTTCCAGATTTTTGAAAAAAGTATCATTGATACTAGTTGTTAATTTGAAACCTTTGTGTAATTGATATAATGAAGTTTTTTTGTTTTTATTACCAAGTATCCATAATTCTTCTTCGTTATATTTGGTCTTTATCGTACAATAATCAATCAACGGTGCCCAATTTGACAATTTTTCACTGTCCAATTTCGTAAACGTGTGGTTTAAATTTATAATCTCTGATGATGTAAATTCCGTCGAATAAATCAATTTAAACCCAAAGGATGTTGCATAAAGGGCAAACGATGTTATAAATGGTTGTGAATGGACTTCATATATCAATGAAATTTCAATCTTGGTCAAGCTCACTATGCCAATAGAGTAGATGGCACCGTTGTTTGTCAGCACCAATATTTCATTTTCTTGTGATATAATTGATGTAGGGATATGATAACATGTGATCTTTGTCGGTGTATTAAACACAGAATGAGTTTGACAATCGTTCAAGTCATAACTTATCAAGTAATTCAACCCAAGTAGCGTGATAGAATCCTCGTATATGAGCATGACAAGGTCATTGATGGATGTCAAGTGAATGGGGATTTGGAAATCAGATGAGAGTAAAATTGGAGAATATTGACTTATTTGATCTAAAATTTCATCGTTCCATTTTTCAAATAATCTGAATTGTAATTTCCCCATCGATGTGATGATCAATGTTAAAAACATTAAATGATTTGTATTAATGCTGATGAAACAACTCATCAACAATTGTCCATCGATGAAGAAATTCACAGAATTTGAAATCTTGGAATTTTTGGTTGAATCCACCAAGCAAAATTTGATATTAAAAGCCTGAGCTGTGATCAGCACGATTCCATCTTTGTAATACAAGCCTCTGCCCAATGTTGATAATTGTGAATGATAAAACCCCATCACAGCATAACTCTGTCTTAAATTAATATCTTGTATCACCATCGGCTTTATAACTTGACCAATTTGGAAAAACTTTATCAATAATAAAAACCCCGTTTTCAAACTAACAAGCAATGTATCATCATCATCATCATCACTATTGTCATTGATCAAATGACAAGAAGATCGCACCACATATGGTAAATTGAAATTATTATCCAAATTATTGATTGAAAATGAAGAATCCTTCATCAAGATGTCAATGGTCACAGTAGTACTAACTTCTTCCTCGCTGTCCAGCAGTTTTGGCTTGGTGATTTCTAATAATTCATCAACGTCAAAGTCGTCATTGTCGAAATCATAACTATCAGTGTTGACATTTTGAGATAATTCATTCCAATTCTGTAAAGATAGCAAATTTTCGTGGTCAACCGAGGTGGAATTTATGCGTTTCTTGTTCAAATTGATCTTGAAATTTGGGTATACATTGGTGATCAAAGGTGAGCGGGTTATCGTCTGCTTCAAAAGGAAACTGTCTTGATCTAGTGAGTTCATTGGGTACCCTTTGCCCCCGTGGACTAACTTCTCTGCTGTTACTACTACTTGATGTTTTTCCATCGACTCGAATTCACGCGCTTTTTTCAATTTTCACTCGTAGTGGGAGAGAATTGCATCTACACAACACAACACAGTGCCGTTGCTGTGGTGCCAGATGGTGCCAGATGGATGGCAGATATATAGTGGGAGGGACTGCTATGAGATGGTGTTGTGCAATCAGCCATACACGGGAGTAGTTTATATATATAGATAGATAGATATGTAGATAGATAGATAGATAAAGAAGCAACCACGGTTGTACAGATATCTGCTGGTGGGTGCGACTCGGGTGTTGAGTACCCACAACGTAGCATCGACCCAGTGTCAACCCACAGTTGCAACAGATGTCTTTGTAGTGGGTGTACCTCCATTGTGCTCTGCTGTGGTCGGCTCTTTCCCAATTTGTGCATCGCTTGTTGATCAATGCTTTCTTTGTTCGACAGCGTTTTGTTGAACATTTACATTTACATTTACATTTACAGTTACATTTACAAACAACACAACAACAACGAGACAGAGAACATGTCAGCTTCATTATTCTCTTTGAAAGGCAAAGTCGCCCTTATCACTGGAGCCACCAATGGTATCGGCCAAGGTATGGCTATCGGCCTCGCAGAACTGGGGGTCGATCAATTGATCTTTGTCCATAGAGAAGCCACAGATCCAAGTAGCACCATCCACAAATTGACAACAGCACACCCAGATGCAGGAAATTTCACCGTGTCCACTATTGTCGTTGACTTGGTCCAATTACAAATCAGTGATGTTGACAATGTCATTGTACAAAGGGCAATCGAATTATCAACAAGTGGCAAGATTGATATCTTGATCAACAATGCCGGTATCAGTCACCGTTCAGAATTCGTCGATTTTGAAGATGAGCAATTCGACGAGGTGTTGAAAGTCAACATGAGAATCCCACTGAAGTTGACTCAATTGGTCGGGAAGCACATGTTGAAGCACAATACAAAGGGTAAGATCATCTTTACCGCATCGTTGATGTCGTTTCAAGGTGGTGTTCTTGTCACGCCGTATGTCATTGCCAAGGGAGGCTTACGGTCTTTTATCCAGGCCTTGTCGAACGAGTGGGCTTCCAAGGGGATCAACGTCAACGGCATAGCTCCCGGTTACATATCTACAAACATGACCAAGGACTTGGAAGAGAACCCGGTGAGATCGAGACAAATCGGGGAAAGGATCCCAGCAGGTCGGTGGGGCAAGCCACAAGACTTCAAGGGCCCCACGGTGTTCTTGAGCAGCAGTGCCAGTGACTATGTCAGTGGTGAGTTACTCGTGGTGGACGGTGGCTGGATGGGCCGTTGAAGTGCTCAGTTTACTTGTTTATTTATAGAGAAACAATTTTTTTGTATAATCGGAAAAGAACAACACTTTATATATTAGCACTCGTCAACTACTTACAACAACAACAACAGCAATGTCGTATAACAAGTTGGACCCAGCACCAATGGAGAACCCCTTCGATGACGATTTCACCATTGAAGACGATCCCGCTACACAGCAACCTGTACCACAACTCCAAGCACTGCCCGTGATCGTTGCCGATTATTCTCAACAGAAGCAACAAAACACTTTTGAAGGTGGATTGTTTTCTCTCAATCATTATAGACAATATTTCAACCTCAATACCAATGACTTCTTCATCAATTGTTATAAATGCGTCAATCCATTCAA
Organism: Nakazawaea ernobii; assembly: GCA_030567655.1. Lineage (NCBI taxonomy): Eukaryota > Fungi > Ascomycota > Pichiomycetes > Alaninales > Pachysolenaceae > Nakazawaea > Nakazawaea ernobii. Next base: position 45,595 of record JAJLSN010000276.1, read on the forward strand.
TAAGATTTCCGAAGAAGAGTTGTATGAAAATGGAGACTTGTACGGATCTACATGGATCACTGGAACTTTAATCTTTTTATTATTCTTTTGCAATTCATTATCGGTGATATTAAGTGATTGGGTATTTGACAAGCCTCAATTGAATGAGAATTATTTCCAATTGTTGATTTTTTCCATCAATTTATTGTACGGATACTTGTTGGTGATTCCAGTGCTAACATATCTAACATTACGGTTTTATTTCAAAAGTTTGACACAAACCAAAATCTCGAAATTGATCTCCATATATGGTTACTCCAACATTTGGTGGATCCCACTGTCAATTTTATCAATTGTCAGAGGTGTATTGGTCAACCATAAGATATTGAGTATTATCTTGAAATGGTGCTTAGTCGGTGGTGGTGGTTTACTCAGTGGGTTATCTATTTTCATCAAATTGGTCCCGGTATTGATTGCCAGTTTCCAAGAACATGATCTGAAATCTGGATATCTGTTTATCCTGGTCTTGGTCTTGTGCCATGTCGGATTCACCATTGGTGTTAAAGTCAGTTTCTTCGGTGCTTTAGTCTAGACCACATCCCCTTGTATAACTACTGCATCGTATACTTATTACATCTACATAGCTCTATACACCTATATCCATCACTCTATACATCTGTATACCTATCTATCTGTATCTACAACTCCAGCCCAGCCCTCTGTGTTCGGTGCAAGCGCCGGGTAATTCTCCCGCTGACATAAAAAAAAAGTTTTTTATAAAAAATTTTCATTTCCAATTCTATTCATCTGTAGAGAGAGTAACAAGATGATGTCTATGTCTAACTGATATCGAAGATATCAATATGAGAATAGGAATCATGTTGAGTTAGTGTTCTAATAAGAAAAGAAAAAAAAAATGGTATGTCATTTTCACTTGCTTTATATCGAAACAACGACACATATAGGGGAATGTATAAAAGATGTTGCTGTGATTATTTGCTTTATACCAATTGTTCCAACCGAATATGGCATTCATGTATGTTGACAATAGCACTATCGTTAAGTTTCAGCCTTGTATGAGCTTCATCGTCCCCTTTCTAATTTTTGTCATTGTTGTATGAATTGTTTCATTTCGTGATTTTTCAATTTTACTAATAACAATGTTGAATAGTATGTTTTAATTATTTTTTGTTATCAGACATGTTATCACCATCTTGTATGGAATAGTTGATTTGAGATTTCAATGAGGAAATTATGTGACCGGGCGGACATAACTTTATGGTTTGATCACTTTTAACTAAGTAGTCGCATTCCTAGTGTACAAATATTTGGGATGTTGATCAAACTTGACTTGATGAGAGGTCATTTTCGCTGATGATTGATCGCAAACTATTCATATGAAAGGATGATGAAATCCCCCCCCCCCACGTTATTCATTTATACTAACATGGGAAAACAATAGGGTTGATAAATAACAATACACAGCTATCCTTGAAGGTTCAAGGGATTTTCTTATTTGAATAACAACAACAACAACAACAATTGGTTGTTTCTTAAAAACTATCATTTTTTATGATGATCAACTTTTTATATATTCACACTGTACGAGGTTTAATTACCAGTGATTTTAAGATAAAAATACTGATTTAATGACTCTGATGAAATTGATAGTTTTTATAAACAACAACATGTTTTCTTTCATTTTATTTTTAATGTTGTCCATGACAGTGGTCATTGATAGTTTTAAAAATTAATCAGTTAGCTAGTTCAATTATATATTCTTCAAATATTCATCGTGTAATTTCTTCTGTTGATCCCATAACTTTATCAATTTCTTTCTTGCACTCTTTGTCAATTCAACACCTTCAGCGTCTTTCAATGGAATACCATTTTCATCCCATTCAGAAAACTTGGTTTGATATTCATCAATCTTGAACAATTCCAATGGTGATTTCTTCGCCTTTGCCAATTTCTCTTTTAATTTTTCTTGTTCTCTTAATTGATTCTCCCTCTGTTTTAATTTTTTCAACTCCACTTGCTTTTCAGTCTCTTGTTGTTGCTTTATCAAATCTTGTTTCTCTTGTTCGTTTAAAAACTTGATCAATGCACCACTTGTTGACCTATCATCTAATGAAACTCCCAATTTCAACAATTCTTTATCTCTTAATTCATCAGTAGCCTTTAACAATACAGAATAATCTCCCTTGTCAATGGCAATTTTCCTTGCAACATCTCTGAATGTTGATAATACCTTGACAAATGGTAGGGCAACATCTTCAACTGATGCTCCTGCTGCTGTAGTATCACTAGAAGATGAAGATATATCGATCCATCCTAATTTATCCAGTCTTGATTCAAATCCAAGAATTCCCAAAATCTTGGTGATATACGTTACAACGTTTAACAATGATTGTATTCTCAAGTCATGGGTAGTTTGAATATAATTATTACCCTTTGATACTAATTCAATCAAGGATCTTATAACTCTTGGTGTCGATAAATTATCTCTAAATGCTTCATCTATTTGAATCTTGTAAATTTTCAATTCATTAGCCAAGGCAAAATCCTCTTTTTGTAATTTCTTAGAGATAACCACACCATTACTCAAATCATGTTTGTAATCATTATTTAAAGCTCTCACTGTGGCGAAAAATTTGTTGAAAGTTGATTCAATTGCCCTCACCTCGTTCAACAAACTTTCTTTGAAATCTAATTGATTATTCCATTGCACCATGGCAAAGCATAATCTCAATTGTCTTGCTGAATTTTTCTCCAATGCCTTGCCAATTGTAATAAAATTTTTCAAACTTTTACTCATCTTTTGTCCCTCAATGTGTAAATGACCCGTATGTAAGAAATAATTCACCCATTGAGGTGAATCATAATATGCCTCTGTTTGAGCAATCTCATTATCATGATGTGGGAACAGAAGATCAATACCACCGGAATGAATATCCATCTTTTCAGGTACAATACTTGTTGCCATCACTGAACATTCAATATGCCATCCGGGACGACCTTTACCCCAAGGAGATTCAAAAAATGGTTCCCCGGGCTTTGATGATTTCCACAAGGCAAAATCAGAATTTGACAATTTATCATCAGCTATAGTAAGAGAACCCTCACCTTCTTCTAACAAGCTCTTATCAGACTTGTTCCATGGTTGTAATTTCGCATAATCATGAAGTACAGAGTGATCGAATTTGGAACAATCAAAGTACACTGAACCATCTTTTGTTGCATAAGCATATCCTCTATCTATAATCGTGGATACAAATTCGACAATTTCAGGAACATATTCAGAAACACGAGTGACAACATTAGGTGGTAAAACGTTTAATTTTTCCATATCTTGATCAAATTGCTGTTCCCAATACGAAGATGTCTTTCTGAAAATATCCAAATCCGTGATTGTTGAACCGTATTTTTTATCAAGCATGGGAACGACAACATCCTTGACATTTTGCAAAAAAACAGACACCTCAGCCGGTGTAGTGATTGCCCGTTGTGCCAATGTAGCCAGTTTTATATACATGGGGAACTTGGCATTAGTGGTGATGTCAACGGTCTTTGCCCATTCGACAAACTCATCTTTGAAATTATAATCAGGCAAATTGGACTTGACATATTGATCCCAAGCCTCTTTACATTCACCAATCAATGAGTCTGTAATCTTTGTGTTTTTCTCACAAAATTCCTTGAATAAATGTTCTTGTCTTGACTTGATAATGATCTTGTCGTCGATATCTGTAACATTTTGAATAAACAAAATGTTATACCCAAAATAATCTTGCAATATACGTCTATTGATATCTATAGTGACGTAATTTCTAGCATGGCCCATATGACTAGAGTCATACACAGTGGCACCACATGAATACCAAGTGATTTCATTGGGGTCCATTGGAATAAACTCCTCCTTGTTTCTAGTCAAGGAGTTGTACAACTTCAATGGCTGTTTGGTCTTTTCCGGACTCGGTTTGATCCAGTGCGGCTGCAGAGATGGTGTAGATGACATGTTGCGTAACTGTTTGAGATTGGCTAATAAACACTTTCCTTTCTTAAACATACACCAATCTGTTCTTGTCTCAAGATGACGAACTTCTCTTTCTTCTTCTTCTTCTTCTACAAGAATTTTTTCAACTTTTTTTTGTGTTTTTTCCCAATTTTTTTTTTGTTTCGCCAAAGGAAGATTTTTACTATACAAACAACAGGGGCTGTTGTTGTTGTTGTTGTTGTCATCATCAAATCATTAATCATTAATCACTGCAATGGGGACAGCTTCTATAACACTTGTCTGTCTCTCATCTCTACTTATTCTGTAGTACAAATCGGCAAACTTGGCAGCGCCCATGAATTTCAAAAACTTTTCATCGTGTGTGATCACGATCAATTGGAAATTTTTTTGTTTTTGTCTCATCTCGATTATTTGGTTTAAAGATTTTGCCAAACTCTCAATGTTGTCTTCATCGAGATTTGTCGTTGGCTCGTCCAAGGTTATCATACCAAAGTTTATTCCAAAGCACTCCAGTAATGCCAACCTTATAATTATACTGGCTAACACTTTTTGCCCAGCAGAACATCTACCTCTCATGTCCAATTCCACACCTTGCTTCACCATCACGACTCTGTAATTATAAGACCTGTTACCAGATTTCACACCAACAGTATTACTCTCCGATTTTATGAGAATTGTGTCAACATCACTCCCGCTGTATGTCGTTCTCCAAAGTTGATCAATGATCTCATTGATCTCTTTCATCTTTAATGAATGAAATTTCATAATGGCATTATCCAACGCTTTTGAATAAACTGATAAATCGTTATTGACAAAAAATTTAGTTTGCAATCTGAGGAATTCCTCATTGTACTTCTTTTCAATGTTCTTGTAATCTTTTTGCAACTCAAATTCAATTGATTTGATTTGCTTTGATAATTGTAAGATTTCACCTGTTTTCATCAGATGCTCAGATTTCAAGTTTGAAAAATGTTGATTCAAATCATTTGTCTCTTTTTGATAGTTTTCTCTAGAGATTCTTGCATTCTGCTTCTCCAAATCATCGATAATTGACAAATTACTATTTAATTCACTTTCCAAAGATCTGAGATCAATATTATCCCTAATATTCCTCAAGGTCTTGTCGGCATCGGTAAGCTCTCTTTCCCATTGAGAAATCTCATCTCCTTTCAATTTGAGGCTTTCTTCCAATTGTTGAATATCACTTGCCAATATTTTGGATTCCCTCTTACACAGTTCCAGCTTTGGAAGATCCTCTGTTAGATAATGCTGTATTGCATCACAATAACTATTGAATTTTAGTAAAAGGGAATCATATCTGTTGAATTTATCACGCAGTACATTTTCATTCATTGAATTTTCTCTTTGCATTTGTAACAACTTCTCGGTATTTTCTTGTAATTCTAATTCCAAATCCTTCACCAGCTTCTCACTAACGGAAACTGCTTCAGTCAATATTTTGATTTTTTTGTTGTTTTCATCTTGTTGTTTCCTCAAATTTCGAAGATCTATCAACTCCTTTTCTCTATTGGCAATCTCCAATGTCTTTTCTTTTATTTTCAACTCAAGTCTACTCACTTGCTTAACACTTTCATCTTTGGTCTCAATAAGGTTATTTAAATCTCTTCTCTTTTTCTTTAAAACAAGATTTATCTCTCCCTGTTCTTCTTGCAAACTGGATATCGATTTGAGTTCTACTCCAAATAATTCATCTTGTAATGATTGCAATTGTTTTGTAAAAGATTGCCTTTCTTCAAAGAGTCTCTTGATCTCTCTAGTGGTGCTTCTCATTGATTCCAAAGAATTATTTTCAAGTTTTAAAGACTCCAAAAGATCCTTTTGCATCTTTAAAGTCTTTTCTGAATTTGCAAGATCACGCTTAATCGAATCAAGCTCGGACTTGGCATTCCCAATTTCACTCAGTTGTAAAAAACGTACTCTAATAATATCTTGTTGCACATCTTTCAACTCTGCTAATTCCTTTTTCATCAAATCTCTTTCCTTAGTATCCTTCCCGCTTTTGATTTTTTCGTTATGCTCTTGCAACATCTTCAAAAAGTTGGACAACTCCTTTTCTTCGAATCCTCTTCTGCAAAGGAGACAATAGTGGTCTTTTTGTGCCGATGAGATAGCTGCCTCGTTGAATCGTACAGTGACTTCAGTAATGCTGATATTTTCAGAGAGTGTATCATAATCTGATTGAATGTCTCTTAAATAATCTTCATAGTCTTTCAAGTCAACATCATCTGGAAGCACAGAGTGTATTCTTTGCATCTTTGACTCCACTTCCTTTTGCATATCCTTCAATTCTTGTTCATGTTTTTCCATCAGAGTCATCAAATCGTAATTTTTCCTTTGTGCCATATTGTATTTGGTACTTTCTTCCTCTACTCTGGTAATCATTGTGCCAATAGCACTTTCAATGACTTCAGTACATGTGTTTTCTTTCAATTCTTCACCTGTCTTCTCTTTGAATACAGAAGAATTTTCAGTTATCAAAATTGATATTCTCTTTGAATTTTTGGCAATTTGTTCTTTAGCTAGCTCCACTCTAGTCACAACTTCATTTTGTTTGCTACTTGTAGCAATTTGGTGATTCAACTCCTCTACTTCAGACTCAAGAGATGTGATTTCTTTATTTATGATGGAAATCTCTGTAGAAACAGAGGCAATTCTGTTTTCTTTCTTTATATTGCTAAAATTAGTTTCCAAATTGACAAGGTCCTCTTTTTCGATCAACAATTCTCCTTCATCAACTCTTATCAGTTTGATACTTGTCTCTATTTTGTAATTGGCTGATTTGTAGTTTGCAATGTCCTCAGAATAGTACTTCAAGTGTTGATCCTCTTTCATACGGTTGTCCCTCATCTTTGAAATCCTCGATTCTAGTTCTGTTCTCTTTTCAGTATTTCGTGTAATGAGTTGATCTAAATATTTTTTATTTGATGAAGTCTGATCTTGCAAGTTGGTCTTATATTCTTGTAATAAGTCGTCGGTTATGATTTCACTTATGATTAATCCTAGATCATGTTGCTCCATTAACAACTTTCGTTCATTCAAGCAATTCTCATACAGGGTCTTCAAAGACTTCAATTCTCCTTCTAAACCTACATTCTTGTTGAGCTCCAATCTTTTTCCAGAAAGAGTTCTGTTCATTTCACTCGCTTCTGACTTCAGTGTGTTTAATGATTCCTTTTGTGAGGATTGTATTTCATTGAAATTCGTTAACTTGTTATGCAATTCATTATCTGAGTCACTCAAGAACTCAATATTGTCTCTCAATTTCTGAATTTGACTTTTCAAAGATATGTTTTGATGTTGTAAGGATTCTATTTTGTTAATCACGATTTCATAGTCCTGGTTTGATTTGAAAAGTTCATCCATTCTAGCCGTCACCTGTTCCAATTGCTTAGATATACCAACTATTTCTTCCTCATATTTCTCAATTGTCGCTTGAAGATCCTCTTTTTCTATACGTTTGTTGTTTGCTCTCCTCCGCTCTTGTTTCAAATGATCAACGTTATTGGTCAATAATTTGATGTCCTCATTGAACTGCTTTCTTAAATCTTTGAAATTATCCAACACTTTGATGAACTTGACTGAATCAAAGATCTCATCAAACCGTTTTTTCAACACAGCAGGTTCGCTTATTGGCCATAAGCTATCCTCTTGATGGCAAAAGATAACATAGTTCAAAATCGATTTGGTCACACCAAGAAATTGAGGCACTAATTGTTCGATATCAGCAGCCTTTGTGCTTATAGTGACTCTTTCACCATTATTTAAAACCACCAATTGATTTTCCAAAGTCTTGAAAGTATTTGAAGTCTTCTTGTTGATCAACTGAAGAGTCTTTGTAAGGATCATATTTTTGTTATTGATGTTGTTGAAAGCCAATTTCACTTGTGCTATCACTGACTTCTCGCCTCCAATGTTTGGGTCATGAATGAATGCTCCACCTTTAGAATTCGGCGGTAAATCACCAGTAGTTGCAAACTTTAAGCATTCAATAATTGTTGTCTTACCACTACCGTTACTCCCTACGATCAAAGTGAGTGGTTTGCTGAACTCGATTGTCTCAGTCTCTATCGGGTCAAAGGATCGTATCCCCTTGATTGATAGCTTGAAAACGCTCGACATTCAATAGACGTGAATTTCTGAAGTAAAACAACTTTTGGCAACGCTTCTTTTCACGTTTGTGTGATCTTTTTCACCTTGTTAACTATTTTTTTTTTCTGATTTTTTTCTCCTTCTGTAATTGCAAAGAAGGAGATTATATGATGATATATGATCCACTCCAGTTGCTCATCCCATCCCTGTTGAATAGTGTCACAATGGCTTTGGTGGAAGCTAGTGTGTTGGAAGATTGAAATAAGGGTTTGCTGTTTACAATTCGGTTTGGTAGGTTACATCTCGGTGTTTATTCTTACCAGTGAAGTTAGAGATCAACTGCTACCATTGCATCTAGTCCCTCTTGTATCGAGAAGAAATTGTGCTCCATATAATAACCCAAAAATAAAAGGGTCTACTAATCGCAATTAAAAAGCTCGGTGATTATTCTTGACAAGTACAATTGTCGGCATTGCTTTCAAAAAAATATCAGTATGTTGTAATACTGGTTTGCATCTTTTAGCTTCCAAATCTTTGCTGGTATGAGAGGCTATCTAACACCAAAATACTGAATAAACCAAAAAAGATGGATTCAAATACCTCCAATAACACTAATCAAAGTTATAAGAAATGGAGCTTTCGCCATCCATAAGGATTTGTTTTGCCAAACATGAGTTACTGATAGAATTTGGTTATATTGAAGGTATAAAGCTCGCATTCAAATATCGTAAGCGATTGTCGAATAATTATACTTGACAAATCCATTGCTTGCGAAAATTTTGAATAATCGAAATATGAAATACTATTTTGACCGTGGGAAAATGGCTCAGATGAGTTCACATAGTCAACCTGGTGTATTTCACAAAGATTTCCAAACCGGTGAGATTAAGGCTGCTACCTTAGAGAACGTAAAGTTGAGTTTATGCTATGGTCTTGATCAAAGCTCCAAATTGGTCAGAAGATCCTGAAGGAATGGAATTCATCAGAGGTATTGAGAGGCTATTTTGCTTTCAAAATTTACATTGAGCCAAATATCAAAATAAATTTACACCATAAGACAAAACTAGATACTGTCGTCCACCCCATACAGAAAACATTCCTGCTCACGACGTGCATATACTGATTCTCACAAATTAGCAGCAAACCAGATTAATTATCAACACCCAGCTGTATTTTGATTCATGAATAAAATCTTTTTAAAAAATCTCTTGTAGCGTTATATATGTCCGCGTTTAAACCAAAACTTAACATAACAAAGAACTGCTCAATACCATAAGCAAAATTTTCTTTTTTAGAATATTTGCTGTATTCCCTTAAGATTATTCTGATACCACCCATCAACACCGGCATAACTATTAAAAACAGTTTTGTATATTTTTTTGTTTTTGAAATCTGTTTTGTTGTGATGAAGTTTGTTCTCGAATAAAGTTGTTCTACTTCAATTTTTAAAGCATCAGCCAGACCACATTCTAGCCTATCTAAATCAGTGACGGTTTTTCTTAGCCTTTTAATATCAGCGGCTTTTGTTGCTCTTAGAATTTGAACTTTTATTCTCAGTCTTTCTTTCAGAACTGAGTTTCTGAATATCTCCAACTCTGAAGTTTTGATTCGTTCTTACTATTCATCAACAACTGTAATTTGTCATCCGACCAATTTAAAACTGAAGCTTGATCAGAATTTTTGAAAAGTTCTATTTTAAAAGTGGTTCGCAAAATATCATTTATGTAAAACTCATCAATTGTTTTCAACCTGCTCATATAACTTTCGTGGAATAATAGAGTCTTTTCTGTGAGTTCCAGTGTTGCAAAATTGAAAGTAGACATTTCCATGGGCAAAGATTCTTCAAAGTTATGTAAAGTTCCCATCAGCGGTAAAGATGCTTCAGAGATACATATAGCCGCCCTTACACAGCTTCAAATCAAATCAAAATAAGCTTTTTCCAAAGCGTGCATAATCTGTATGCATAGGAAAATAGAGCGAGATTTTAGTCACTGAAGAAAAATTATTTTTTATTTATGTGAACTAGTAACACTGGCAATCTGCAATAAACCTTAGATGTCAATCAGAGTTATGGCTTTTGATCACCAAATGAAACCACCTTCATCTCTTATCATCCGGTTTATAATCAGGAGCCTTTGTCCTTGGCAACAAGTGAACCACTTTTAATGGTATTTTTTTTGTTTTCATGTTGTTAAAGGTATTGGTATATATATTTGGTCTATAAGCCTAAAACTTCCGACTTTTTAAAAGCACTTAATTAGAGGATAGCAAGCTTACAGAATATAGTAATTAAAAAATCTTTCATTCTTAATCATCAGCGTGTTTGTATATGATGCCAAATATCCTCGATATTTCCACAGATTGAACTGATGTTGACAAAGATAATATTGCCTTTGCGATAAAAGATCTGATTGGTCGCATGATGGGCGTAGGTCAGATAGAAAGCCCTCGCATCCTGATTGATTCCTCGTCATCTAAGCCCTCCTATCCTAAATAGTGACTTATTAGATTTTGAGTCATTACCTTTGCAGATGTCACATTTTGCCGAATGTATATGCTGCAATTTTATATTCGACCGAGGACGGTCATATTTGAAATGCTCAAATTTGATAACTTGACTCTTTTCACTGACTTCTGGGTACTGATAATTCCACATCCCCCACGGTAAGTGAAAGTGGTCGCTATTAACGCTATTTATCACTTCACCAAATGTGTCAACATGAAATCTCAGAATTGAAGTAGGCTTGTCGATAAAAACACACTTTGACCCAACTTCCCATCTGTTTTGTGACCAGTTTATTCCGACAAGTGAACCAGTTTCGAAATCGAAACTTTCAAGACGGTTGCCTTGGTAGTCAGAGAATTGTATCAATATACTGTCATCAATCAGGTTATATATTACATCAGTAGGAATATGATCATAGTGACAAATGCTGTAATCTGGAAAACGCAACCGATGACATTCCAAGATAAGAGGATATATGACAAAACTGTTTTCCTTACAATCAAATATGGATACGGTCAGACATTGCAAGGTGGTAAAATTCTCTCGGCCAACGTAAATGATCCTCTGATTAATTTCATCAAACGTTTGTAATGGGGTTTGACCACCAAATTTGTACTTTAAATTGACGCGATCGCATTCCCATGATTTCTTCCTAAAATTAACAAAACTTCTTTTGCTATCAGGCAGTGTTGTTGTCTTCTTAGATACCTTTTCAGTTTCCAAGTCCAGGTTGAGTGGCTCTTTTTTGAGAAGGTTGAGCATTCTCTCCTGAGTTCCTTCGGTTTCAAATTCATCTATGGGACGCAACTCTAGGGGAATTAAGAGCTTCCAAGTCTCTTGAATAAAGTCGAATTCCCATAGGTCGTTCACCAAACAACTATATACTTCCGGATCATCTTGATCACAACTCGACCGTAATTTAGGACACCAATCTCCCTCTTTATTGTAAAAGTCAATCGACTCGCATGTTACAAATCCACCATAGAGGTAACCCTTATTACCCACCTTCATGAAGCTGGAGCAAAGTCTCTTACAAGGTACCTCATTTTTACTATTCCATTGCGGTACTTCATATACCTGCCAGCCTTTCTTCAGCTTACTAGGGCCTGCATAATTCACAGATTCCCCCAAATACTGAATTTTCATTTTATAATCATCATCTTGACACAGAAAACTTGGATAGTAGGCACCACCAAACAGCTGAGCATACACACAAATGGGGGAGTTGTCGCAAGTAAACAAAAACAGAGGAAATCTTTCCAATGTCTTCAATGGAATTTGCATATAGCCATCTAATCTCTCCAAGTTGCAACAGTCTTTTGACCAGTATCCTTGTTTGATCTTTATTGTGACTTTTCTGATTTGGATGGATTCAGGGGAGTCACTGGAAGAAGGTATCTTGGGATAGTAAAAAAAATAAAAACTGTTATCTTCTTTAACGTTTATTGCGTGCGGCATATACTCCGTTGTATTTCTTGATTGAATTTTCATCAGATTGATTGTATTTCGCATAGTTGGTCTTCCAAAGCTTGATATGATAAAATTTTATAACCCGCTAGGATATATACTTGATTTTGAAAAGTGATTTTATTTCATTTTCTGCTTCCTGTAGTTTTCTTTTTTTTATATCAGCAGTATATCTCTCTTTATTCTTGCTTCATGCTCAAGTAACTAAAAAAAATTCCATTAAAGCTTCAAATAAAAGATAAGCATGACAACGTTTGAGGTTACAAGTGAAGGTTCCTTCTTCAAAGCAGACTCAGAGATTATTAGAGACCAACCTAGTACTGGCTCTAAACTGAAGCAAGCAAGGTACTTAAAAGGGATTTATGAGAAAGAGCAGAATGTTTTTTACATGTTTTACTATAGCCAGCGGGTAGGATTCTCTTTTGATCCTCAGTACATCGAAGTTCACAAGCACACGATTACTTACAAAGAAGGAGCAATGAAAATCAAGGTAAATATCACCTCCAATTTAACTGATATTGAACCTCAAACATTAAGTAAATTTCCGCTGTTTTTCACCGGTATCACAGCACAGCTTGGTGAAGTCACACTTGAAGAAGTTGGCCATGATTCAAAATTGCTGGTACTCGGAGTCGAACACAAGTACTCAGAGGGTATGATTTTAAGCTTTGTTTCCAACGATTGTGAATGGGTTTCATTTCAATCTCCCACGAAATCCAAGTCTGCTCCGGTACCCAGATATGGTCATAGTTTTGTAAAAGTCAATGAAGAATATGGCTACCTCTATGGATGTTTTATAGCTTGTGATGATTTGAAGCTGGGCCTTGTTTCAAAATTTGACCCTGAGAAGTATCTGCTTATTGATTATCACGACAGAAATTTGAGCGTTTTAAGCAATGATTTATGGATATTCAGATTCCGCTTATCTCGTTGGGAAAGGTGTCTCTACTTTGATATTGTCCCAAATTTAACTCGTTTCACCGATGACCGCTCTTGTTACACAAAACGCCATGCCAAATGTGATGAAAGGAGGGAACAGAGCACCAAAGAAGCAATCCTTTATGAATTGAGTAAATTTGAGCCTTGTCAAAAATCTCCGAAGACAAAAAATTGTGCAGGGAACAACAGGCTCTGGGAGTCGAATCACTTTTCAGAGAGAAAGTTTCCAGATTATTCATTTAACTACCCACCTTCCAAGCCAATCAAACAAACTCTGGTTATAGATATCCACGACAGTCCCATGAGTTGTATCTATTACATAGGAAATGAGCACCGAGACTCAATTCATTGTTTGACTTTGTCAATTTTCAACTATCAAACAGGAAGTTTTGAAGTGCATGAGTTGAGAAAGAGGATAAGCAGAGAGTATCTCATTTGTGATGCTCTGAAAGACTACTCAAACAACACAATTGTCATTTTTTCTGGTAAAGCTGATGGTTCCGCTGTATACATCATCACGGTGTACTGCTTACTTACTCAAAAGTCAAAATCCTTCCAAGGCACGTTTTTTGATATAAACAGGGTACTTTTAAACGTTCGGGATTTCCAGTTAAAGTTCACAGATGGGGATAGGAAGCTATTACTTTTGGGAGGCAGTGAGCCAAAACAGGCCTTTAACCAACAGATTCCCCTGATTTATGTCTTGAACTGGGAGGACTATAGGTCAACTAATATAACACAGTGGATCAATTTGATAAGGAGTTGATGCTGACGTCTTTCCACTGATGTCAAAATATTCAATTACCAGAGCAGCCAACAGGGAAGGTTAGCAGAAATAAAAAGTTCCAGAAAGCTTTTTGTGAACAATGTGAGATCAACGCTCGAGCTATCTCACTGCCAATTAGTTTTTTCGTTCCAAAAGCAAGTATTACAAATAACAGTTTTAGTATCAAAAATCAAATTTTTGTTTAGTTGGAGTATTCCAATGTTGTATATTTCTTAATGTTCAGTAAATTTTAAGCTTTCATGTTCAACTTGGCTGATCCTGCAGTTGTAAAGACCATTCTGGTATATAATGAATTTCCGGCTTTTTTTTTATCATTCACTCCTTGTGAACTCTGAGCAGCTTCCAGTCATAAACCGCCTATTTGGTTCGAAATTTCAAAATCCATTTCCTGCAAGAGCTTCATTGATTGTGGCTCTATATCTTCTTTGTGTCTCTGCCATGTCAATCATTATCTCATATTTTGCATCAAGAAACTTCCGCAATAAATGGATTGACTTTTCATCAGCATTTTTTTCCTCTTTCGAATTGAAAGATTTCATCACTTCATGAATATCTTCACCATAAGCAGCAGCAAAGCCGAGCATTGATGCACCTTTTACTACTGTAAACAAAGGCTTTTGGCCTTGGCATGAGACAACTTCCTTCCTAGTGGCAGCCTCTATCATCGTTATAAGCCTTTTATTGTTATATTGCGATCCACTCATTGAAATGCGGTCAACAGAATAACCACCGTCAATTAAACTGGTTGTTATCTGCCTTGTCTGTAAGGCCAAAAATTCCAAGACACACAAATACTTCAACAGTAAGTCCTTTAATGTCAAATCACTTGATTCACCTATGAAGGCGCCACTCATCTCCGGGTCCGCGTAAGGGGTTCTGTTTCCCAAGATATCCCCATATAAAAACATGTGCTTCGTCAAATAATTGGCTATGGGGACATTCGCCTCTTTTGTCAACTCATCCAAAATTAAATCAAGCTGATCAAAAATGCTTCCTCCTTTGGTTTCGATCTCAAGCAAATTGTACGCAGGGTGTGTCTTGAACAAATGTTCTAATAATGCCCCTGTTGCAGACAGGCCCAGTTCCGATATATAATGGTCTTTGATGAAGTTATTGAACGGACCCCAAACACCGGGAACCACTTCTTTATCGTTCAGAGGAGCTATCAAGAAACACGTTGAAGTGCCTGCAACCATGGAAAGTGTTGTATCTAACTCTCTAACTGTAGAGATCCAGCCAGCGTAGCAGTCGATAACGCCATGACCAATGTATATTTCTTCATCCAGTGGTAGCCCTAGGCTGCTTTTCAAAGATTTGCAGACGACCCCAACTCTAGATCCTGCAAATGGAACGGGAAGATATAGTTCACCGCAAGATGCCTCGGATCTTCCAATGAGACTGAAGTTATTCTCGGAAATATTTGACAAGCCAAATTTATTGAGCAAACGTTTACTCCACCCCTTCGTAGAGCCATCCAAAGCTGTTTCTGAGTGTGCATGAGAGCACTTGTACTCACACGACTGATACAAACTGAGATCGCCATCTGTCATCAACATTATGGAGACATAATCATGCAATTCCATAAACAATAAATTCGGCAAATCCAGTGGTGGAATTCTCTCAATCAAATGCTTTAATTTGGGAACTCCCATTTCAGGTATAAACGACCCTCCAATTTTTGACATGAACGGTTCATCTTTACAAATCTCGTTTAGTTCTATCAGTTCTTTTTTGGCCCTGTGATCCATCCATAATACCACGTTTTGATCAGGTTGAGAGAATCCAAAGTCAACGGGATAAGGCGTCAATTTCCCGTTTTGTTTCAGTAATACCACTAATGAACAAGTAGCAGCAACCCCAACACCCTTGATCTTCCCTACTTTCCCGTTTGAGGTCAGAAGCATCTTTTTAATGGAGGTTTTGATGGTCTCCCATATCTCTGTAGATGACTGTGTAATACATTCTTGATGTTGCAGATGGTGAGACCTTGAAAGTGGGCTTTCAGATAACGATAGGAGGTGACCATCTCCAAGAGTGATACAAGTCCTGATAGATGCTGTGCCTATATCAATTCCAATAGACCATGTATCATCCATTGCCGCTGCTGAAGTGGTTATAGTGAATCGATGTCTGCCAATGAACGAAAATTTTAAAGTGTCAATAAAACGAATTTTTCAATATTTTTCAGACTTTTCCAAATCACTAAAGGTTATTCAGGAAGTAGGAAACAGACTGATTTGAAGAGTGAATATATCATGTCAGGGTCCTTGCAGCTTCTTTGGAGAAGAAGTCCGAGAGCTTTTTTAAGCACTCCATTCACTAAGACCGGTTCTTTGCGTATTCCCCACAGATTTTTGAGCTCTTCGTCAATTGCCAAATCGTACGAGGATGAAAAAGTGGTTATCGATCAACTTGCAAAGACTTTGACTCCTGTAGATGCTGAGGTTTCAAGAAAGATGCGTAATATCGGTATTTCTGCCCATATTGATTCTGGTAAGACTACTTTCACTGAGCGTGTTTTGTTTTACACTGGAAGAATCAAAGCCATCCATGATGTCAGAGGTCGTGATGGTGTTGGAGCTAAGATGGATTCCATGGACTTGGAAAGAGAAAAGGGTATTACTATTCAATCTGCTGCTACATATTGTTCATGGGATAAAGATAATGAAAGTTATCATTTCAATTTGATCGATACCCCGGGTCATATTGATTTCACTATTGAAGTTGAAAGAGCTTTGAGAGTTCTTGATGGTGCTGTCTTGGTGGTATGTGCCGTTTCAGGTGTTCAGTCTCAAACGGTCACTGTAGACCGTCAAATGCGTCGTTATAATGTTCCAAGAGTCACTTTTATTAATAAGATGGATAGAATGGGTGCTGATCCATTTAGAGCTATTGATCAAATCAATCAAAAATTAAAGATTCCTGCTGCCGCTATTCAAGTTCCAATTGGAGCTGAAAGAGAATTAAAAGGTGTTGTCAACATTATTGACCGTGTTGCTTTGTATAATGAAGGCTCTCAAGGTGAAACCCTTAGAAGTGATGTTGTCCCTGAAGATTTGAAAGAATTGGTTGAAGAAAAGAGAAGTCTTTTAATTGAAATGTTAGCAGATGTTGATGATGAAATAGCTGAATGCTTCATTGAAGAAGTTGAACCTACTACAGAGCAGATCAAAGCAGCCATTAGACGTTCTACCATTGCCAGAAAGTTTACGCCGGTGTTGATGGGTTCAGCTTTGGCAAACAAAGGTATTCAACCTGTTTTGGACTCAGTTGTTGAGTTTTTGCCAAATCCTTCTGAAGTATTGAACACAGGTTTAGATGCTTCTAATGAAGAAGTAGAAGTCAATTTGGTACCATCTTCAAAGGCTCCAGTTGTTGGATTAGCTTTTAAATTAGAAGATGGTAAGTTTGGGCAATTAACTTATATTAGGGTCTATCAAGGTAAATTAAAGAAGGGTATGTACATCACTAACACCAAGACGGATAAAAAAGTCAAAATCTCTCGTTTGGTGAGAATGCATTCAAACGATATGGAGGAAATTGATGAGGTTGGTCCTGGTGAAATCTGTGCCACTTTTGGTATCGACTGTTCTTCAGGTGACACATTCACAGATGGTACCCTCAAGTATACCATGTCATCTATGTACGTCCCTGATGCAGTTGTCTCCTTATCAATTACACCAAAGAATAAGGATACCACAAATTTTTCTAGAGCCTTGAATAAATTCCAAAAGGAAGATCCAACTTTCAGAGTGAAATTCGATTCTGAATCCAAAGAAACTATTATTTCAGGTATGGGTGAATTACATCTTGAAATCTACGTTGAGAGAATGAAGCGTGAGTATAACATTGATTGTACTCTTGGTAAACCACAAGTCTCATACAGAGAAGCCATCATGGGTTCTACCACTTTTGATGAAACTTACAAAAAACAATCTGGTGGTCTGGGTCAATTTGCCAGAGTTATGGGTGAGCTTAAGCCAGCCGATGGTAAGAATGTCTTTGAGACTCTGGTTGTTGGTGGTAAAATTTCCGACAAGTACTTATTTGGTTGTCAAAAGGGTTTTGAAGATGCTTGTGAAAAAGGTCCACTTATTGGTCATAAAGTTCTTGGTGCATCCATGTTGATCAATGATGGTGCCACCCATGTCGTTGATTCCTCTGAGTTGGCATTTAGACAAGCCACAAAGTTGGCTTTCAAATCGGCCTTCTTGAACTCAACCCCAGTCATTTTGGAACCAATTATGAAGCTTACCGTCACTGCTCCTAATGAGAATCAAGGTGCAATCATCAGTGTGTTGAACAAATTGATGGCTGTGATCCAAGATACGGAAAATGTTAACGATGAGTTCACTGTTACTGCTGATTGTTCTTTGAATCAAATGTTTGGTTTTGCTTCCACTTTGAGAGCTAACACTCAAGGTAAAGGTGAATTCTCTTTAGAATTTAAAGAATACATGCCTTGTCAACCACATTTACAAAAACAATTGATTGAAGAATATGAAACGAAGAGACTGGAGAAGAAGAAATAATGAGTTGAAAAGTTTTCTGTATAAATAATTTTTAATTAGACCTTTGTATATAGTTATTACAGTAAATTAAATTTGATATATTCAAATGCTTCTTAAATGTTCGTATATAATAATATATAACTACTACGACAACAAAAATGAATCAGAGCCTTCGTTGAAAGCCTGAATTATGCGTTGCCTCATAACTTCCTTTGATGAATAGTCAGGCAACTTCAAATAATTTGCACATGTCATGACACTTGGCAAATAATTATCAGAAGTCAAACCTCCTTCACTATGTTTACGTACCACCGTTAAATCTGGTCTTAAACTTTTGAACCCTCCGATTGGTAATCTTGGCGATCCTGTCAAGAACTGTAAAAACTTCCTTCTTTCCGCCTTGTTGAAACCCGTCATTATTTCAAGTAAACTCTCAATTGCCGCTGACTCATTGGTGTAGCCATGATCAGCTCTTATATTAGATTGCAATACTTCCATTGACCAATCTTCTTCACCATTTCCAAACAAAGTAACCAATTCCTCAGGTGAAAATATTGACATTGAGGAGTAAGGGAATACTTTTGAAAAACCGTTGGTAAACAGTTCTACTTGCTTCCAGACTCCTTCTCCGACGGTCAGGTTAATGACCTTATCTATGTAATTTTCAACATTTAACGACGTCAACGTGACATCATGGCCATTCAGGATCAAATCAATATTAGAATATCCTGGAAGAGTGAAATTTAACGAAAGATCTTCTAAAGTACATCCATCAATAAGTATAGAGTCTTTATCATCGGTATCTGAAAACTGATCAACATATCTCAGCAAGTGCTTCAAAGATTTATATAAGTCAACATCAACGAATTTCACATCGTTTAACATTGACAGTCTGTTATACCTTATTGGCTCGTTGGCTTCTTTTGAATCTGTCAACATTTTAGCAATCTTGAAAAACAAAGGATTGAAGTTGAAATCGATAATTCTGGAATCTAATAAGGCTCTCGCAATAAAGCTCCCTAGCAAATGAAAATTCATCAAATTAGAAGAACTATAGTTGGCATCATTCAAATAAGCATCCTTTGGAGTTGGAAATAAACCGGTCTTATAGTTAACATACTCATTTAGATTATCATCATCTTCCCTCCACATTTTCCGTTTCTTCAGTGAAAATTCTCTGGAAGTGTTTGCATAAAATTCCAAAGTAGGACCTAATCCAGTTCCGACTTCATCAAAATATTGTATTTCAATTAAACTTGGTATTGAAGCATAAGTCTTCAAGACTTTCAAGGCACATTCAAATAGTTTCTTTCTTGTTATTCTAATCTTGTGCCTTGAAGGTCTTCCCAATGATGTTTGATTGGATTGGTTTTGACTGCCTGTAATCTCATTTTGATTTGTTCTTTGATCCCACAGTTGAATTAATCTTGAATGACCAAAGGATGTTGATTGCAAGAAAAACATTCTCGTTTCAATAGGGAACAAGAATGGGAATTTCCTAGTGATATAGATGCTCCAACCTGGAAGCGTTCCGCTGGATACAACGAGGGGTTCTTCTAATTGTCTGTTCAATTTTGCAGTCAATCTGAAATTGATGAATAACGCTGAAGAAGCTCCAGAGTTTGTCAAAGTCCTGTTCATATCAAATAATATTTTGAGTAGATCCAAGATGTTTACAGTCGTAGAATCTCTCAACACTTCCAATTCATCAACAGATGCATCATGTGGATACCATTCTCCATTATCATCTTCTGAAGGTTTTTCACCATAAACTTGGCGGAATTTGATCACGTGGGTTTCATTCCAGATCAACTTAGGATCAACAGAGTGATTGACTCCCTTTTGGAGAGATCTGTAAACAGCACCATATATAGTGGTACCATCAGGGATTACCTCATCATTGATCAAAAACTCGATATAGTAATTTCTGGCTGATTCATCATTGTCTTGAGCATTGTCTTCGTCGATAAAGCCACCTCTTGAAGCCATATCCCCTATTCTTGACAACAGGGACAAGGTTTGCATCCTAGTCTTCAAAAAAGTATGAATACCTTGAAATGTTCCCAACGCATGAACTGTCATTAACATTTGTCTTGAACCCTCTGGTATACTGCGATCATCACAAGAAAGACGCAATTTGATTTGTTTGGCCATAACTGAGGCTCTACTATTATTGGCATCAGATGATGTGACAAATGTTGAACCATTGGTTGTAGGTCCCGATGTTCCTGAAGTAGCTATCTCAAAAGATTCGGATCTTGTTAATGCTTCTTGTAATTTGGAGACAAAAAGAATGATAGGTACATCAGTTTGATCAGAGTGCTCAGAAAACATTTCACAAAATACTCTTTGAAATGCTCCATAGCAAACGGTTCCTTCTGATCCAATCTCCGATTTGAAAAGGCGAAGTAAATTTTCAATAATTCCACAAGAAGTCAACTCAAATGAGGAGATGGTGTTTGCCTTGTTGACAGTACCACCCAATGCTCTAGAAAACAATTTCCAGATATCTATCCAGTTCTTATATGATAAATTCGAAACTTCTTGAAAATTAGAAATTTTTCCATTAAGATCATCTAACAACTTCATATGTTCAAGCCTTGAATTTGAGTCATTTTTCTTCAAGTTCAAATACTGCTCTTCAATATTTGATGCAACTTTAATCAATTCTGTCAAAATTTCAGGTAAAGAAGTGGCTCCAAGAGCATCATAAAAAAAAGCGTTATCTTCCAATGAGCGATATTGGCTTCTTTGGCTTACTGGGAGTCCTCTAGAAGGTAAATTGAAAACGTCCCTTCTTTCGTAATTGTCACTTTTATTCTCTTCTTCTTCTCCATCTTCTTCCTCAACTTCCTCATCAACATCACCACAAACGTCCTCGTCGTCATTATCACTCTGTTCCTGAGATTCATCAACATCATCTTCTTCTTCTTCTTCTTCTACTTCATCATCTTCATCTTCTTCCTCTTCTTCCTCTTCTTCGTCATCGTACATCACTTGCGATTGTGTTTCTTCATCATTATCATTATCATCATCACTGTTCGAATTCGAGCTATCTCCAACATCGTCCTGTATTGTCTTGTCCGTGGCAACCTCCTTCCTATATTCATCTAAAACCTTCAAGTCTGATTTTAGTGCTTCAAGCAAAGATGAGGTATCCGCTAATAATCCTTCTCTTTCGAATTCCATCATAAATTCAGATTTTATAGAAAGCCTTCTCGTTATTAGAAAAGCTCCTAATAACAAAACATGAGGATGAAAGTGGGAAGAACTCTTTGAGCTTAAAGCAGAATCAAGTTTCTTCTTGTCATCATTCAAAGAGTTCATTTCTCTGCGGATAAGAGCCTTGCTTTGAATGACAATTGAAGCGAGCAAATTCGTAATGTTTGAATTCAATATTTTGTTCTGCGAGTCTTCATTAGAAACCAAATCAACAACTCTGAATAGATCAACTAATATTATACGACGAATGTTGTAATCAACAGTTGAGGAATAGATAGAAATCAACAAATGGATTATCTCTTGGACAAAAATACCAAATACAGGGGAATTTTCTTTGTATAGGGCAATTTTCTCGTCCCTGATTTTTTCTTTGACTTCGTTATTCTCAGTTGACATAAAACCTCCAATAGAGATATCATACAACCCTTTGGACAACGATTCTTGTGGATACTTCACAAATGGTAATAAGAATCCTATCAACTTAATAAATGAGAGAATCAAGTCCCTCGGTGCTGCCATTAAAGATTCAATCGAAACTTGAGGAAGTTGCTCCGTAGATTTGGACATGAGTTGTGATCGAGAAGCAAAATCCAAATCTGGATTCGACAAATTAACTGAATTGTTTGAATAATTTGACAACGAAAGGCTTATCACTTCACCCAATTTAAAATCTTCAAGTATCATCATCGATAAATGAGACGAATTATTGGCTAGTATGGTCAAGGAATTTAATATTTTCAAGCAAGTGGTAAATGTGAGTAAATTGTTTGATGAGTTTTTCTTACCACAAGAAGCTGGTAAGATGATGGATAGCCTCTTTAATAATTTCGAAGAAATCAACTCTTCCAAAAAAGATGGCCTTCTTTTGAAACTTTGAATGATTCTACTAATCGCAAACCATGAGTTTTCGACAGATATAGCATCTGAGTAATCAGTTGCCACCCTTTCGATTACTGGGAAAATTTCCTTAATCATATCGAAATTATCAGTGCTGATATTTTGACATGCATTTGCAGTAATTATGAGCGCTTTCCTTTGTGAATGTATGGTGAAGAAGTCGAGATATTCCAATACAGAATGAAGACAGTTTTTATCCATTAGATCTCTTCCACGTACTTTGGAAATCATCTCTAAAGTTTGCAAAGCTTGTTCTGCCAAATCAATAAAACTTATTTCAAACAATTTTGATTGCAAGGCTTCAATAGCACCACAAGAAACCATTTCGTTTGCAAAATCATTATTAACAGCTAGGACATTATACATACATCTGCATGCAACTAACTGTAACTCCAAATCTTCTTGAAGTATCGGGTCTTGTAAAATATCTATCAAATTCTGAGAAAGTTTGTAAACTGGTAAGCTTCTCTCGGCAATCATACCATTCATCATCAAAATTTTTTCACTCAATTCGTTTAAAGTTTCCAAGACAAGATAAGAATCATCGCGGCGTTTCAATCCATCTATTAAAGCTGAAATGGACAGTCCTGCCCCACTGCCAAATCCGTTAACTGCAAAGAACCCTCCCATGGCTTCTGGAAATAAACGCCCAATGTTATCGGCCAATGAATTTCCAACAAAGTTTGAATGTGAATTGTGTCCCCCAGATGAAGATGAGTTTCTGCTTGCTAACCCTGCCCGAGAATATCTCAGATCTTGGTGATGAGTAGAATCCTCGTCCTCATCATCTTCCTCTTCGTCGCCATCGTCTTCATCTTCATCGTCCTCGTCACCATTGTATGAGGATTCATTGTCTTGGTGGCGGTGGCGACGCACTCTTCCTCCTAGTACATTTTCAAATGCAAGGAGTTCATCATTACCAGCAAGCCTTTCACCTCGCCCGTGTATAGCTCTACTCAATACCCCTTCAACAGAACGCATTAGATCGTCTCCTTCAGAATCATAATCAAAACTATTTTCAGAGTGTTCGTTTGGATCCCGAATAGGCGCCGCCATATTAGAGGTATCTCCCTGATCATCTCCATCTGATTGATCCATGAGATAGCTAGCAGATCTAGATTTTTTGTATGTCTCAGACAACCTCCTCAAAGTTTCTGCTTCATCATTGTCATCGTCGTCCTCGTGGTTGTTGCCGCTCCCAACCTCACTACCATCTTCGTCTTCGACTTCATCGTTATCAATGTGGTCAACTTCCTCGTCGTCATCCATGATCGTATCTCTGTCCTTATCTAATGATTGTTTTTTCTCCCTCAAGTTTCTGGAACTATCTCTAGTTTGTCTTCTATTTACAAAGTCTTGGTTATTATCGGTATTGGTGTTGTTATTATTAATATTGATCCCGTCGTTGGATGCAAGTTTATGATCGATAGCTGCCCTATCAGAAGTAGACAGTGCTGTCTTTCTCGGCATTTTCCAATCGTGATTGCTCTTTGTATGTTTTAATCAAATTGCAATGATAAATTTCCTGTGATCCTTCTATCTTCTATGACAGGTTAGTAAAGCCTAGGAATGATAGAATGCCGAGGAGACTCGGGAGGCATTGAAGCCGGTCGTTGCGACATGTGTGTGTTACTTACCAGTACTCTCGTTGATGTGTGGGTATGGTGGTTATGAAAAGCGGTGGAGTGTGTGTGTAGTAATCCCAGTGGCGATGTCTATCTATCTCCTTGTTCTTTCTGGCAATTTTGTAGTAATAAATATTTATTTATCAGTACGGGAAGCACTATGGCCTTCTTTACACGCCTCTTCCCTTCCCACGACTTATACCTCCCTTCCCTTCCCTTCTCTTCTTCTCTGCTCCTGGCGCAAAGAGAAAAAAAAATTTTGTTAAAAAAAAAAAAAAAAAAAAATTTTCAAAAAGAGATAATATACTCTACATCACATATACTTGATACAACATTACAACATGCCTAGATCAAAACGTTCCAAGCTTATTACTTTAGCCCAGACAGACAAGAAGGGAAGAGAAAACAAAGAGAGAATCTTTGACGAGGTCAGGGCCAATTTGGACTCTTTGAAATACTGCTGGGTCTTGTCCTTAGATGATGTAAGGACCCCCGTTTTACAAGAGATTAGATCTGCTTGGGTTGGATCCAAATTGATTTTGGGAAAGAGAAAAGTTTTACAAAAAGCCTTGAGTACCACAAGGGAGGAAGAATATAAAGAGAATTTGTACAAGTTGACAAATTTATTGACAGGTGTATCGGGATTATTATTCACTGATGAAGAACCAGATGTAGTGCAGTCATATTTTTCCGAGTATTCAAAGTCAGATTATACAAGAGCTAACCAAGTTTCTCCAATAACTTTTGTCATTCCAGAAGGTATAGTTTATTCCAGAGGGGGACAAGTTCCAATCGAGGAAGATGTTCCAATGTCCCATTCCATGGAGGAAACCTTGAGAAACAAATTCAACATACCAACAAAGATCAAAGGTGGTAAGATTTACCTTGAGTCACCATTCAAAGTTGTTGAAGAAGGACAGAAATGTGATGTTAAGCAAGCTTTGATTTTAAAAACTTTTGGTATTGCCGTAAGTGAATTCAAAGTGGGGTTGTTGGGTTATTACAACGGTGAAGATGTCGTTACTATTTAAAACCAGTGACCAGTGCCGTTACATATACTGCTACGGTCCGACTATGAAGATGTGTATAGGTGGGCGCCAAAATTCGAATCCATGTCTTTTGATTCTGTGAAGATAGCTCGCAAGGTTGTGTACTATATTACTAAAACTGCCATTTGCGGAATACAATAACAAAATCTTTTTCAAAAGAAAAACAAAAAATTAAAAGAGTAAACAAAAATTGTAAACAAAAACTGTCAAGGACTTGTTTGTCACTCAATTGGCAGAAG
Source organism: Nakazawaea ernobii (assembly GCA_030567655.1). Taxonomy (NCBI): domain Eukaryota; kingdom Fungi; phylum Ascomycota; class Pichiomycetes; order Alaninales; family Pachysolenaceae; genus Nakazawaea; species Nakazawaea ernobii. The sequence goes on from JAJLSN010000276.1 coordinate 70,944, forward strand.
GATCCATAAGTTTAAATAAAATACTGCACTGATGGACTTGATGAATCTTGGTCAAACTTCTAGAAAGACAGGTTTAAAAGCAAAAGAAAATCTTAAGAGAGATTCTAATGGAATGGAGAATCTAAATGATTTTTTCCATGATGGTAGTGATAGCGATCAAGATGATGTCAAACCACAGGTTGATGATGGTTTAGCCCGAAGACTCAATTTCAAAAATAATACTTATAAATCTCCCAAGAGGTCAATGGTGCAAGACAATGACTTTGGTAATGATGATATATTTGCTCCAGTGTCACCACCACCACCAGATAAGAGAAACAGTGAATATTTTAAAAGTCTGGAAACGCTAAGTCCCATCTCGACAAGCAATTCAAAACCTTCAGACAGATCCTCCGCTTCACTGACAAAGAAGATGGTGTTGGGTAAGGCCAAGAAGAGAAAAACGGTGGAAGCTAATACCGATAATGATAATAATGATTATAATAATAATAACAATAAATATAATAATAAGACGGTGAATTCCTTAACAAATCAAGGAACTGACTCTTTATTCGGCTCAGATGATGAAGATGTGAAACCAGTGATTGAGAATGAAGAGGTTGTGCCAAACCCTAAGAAATTGTCGAGAAAATCGTTAACTGAAACTGTTTCAGCTCCACCTACACAAGTAGACGAACCACAACCAAAACCTATCCCAGTCTCACAACCGAAATCAAAACCACAACCAACTCAAAAGAAAAAAACCAAGAACCCATCACATGCTGAACTCACTTCTTCACAATTGTCAAATGAGAACGGAATAAGAAAATCTTCAAGACACAGGATACCAAGACTTGCATATTGGAGGAATGAAAAAATTGTTTACAACACAACAAAGGAGAACGGTGCAGTTGTACGGGAAGTAAAAGATGTTATCCATGTTCCTGAAAATACCGGGGATTCTCACCCAAGAGCACATGTTAGTCATCGTCCATCTTCGGCAAAGAGACGTAAATCAGTATCTGCTGTTGCTCCTTCTTCTAAAGAAGTTGATTACGAATCTGATCCTGAAATTGAAGGTTCAGAATGGTACAAAAAAGGCACATTGTCCCTTGATGTCTTTGAAGGCCCCGGATCTGATAAGAAGGTGGAGAGAGTTATTGCTTGGAATTCCAAAAATGAAAAGTATATCTCACGTAGAACAGAGACGGATAATTTCAATCTTGCAGTATTGTTCGATCAAGATAGGGAATTTGCCGCAGCTGGAATGCTTGAATTGCCAATGAATGGTGTCAAACTGATGAAAAATAATGATGATACATATTTCATGTTTTACGTCGTTAAAGGTTTATTAGAAGTAACCATCAATGATACTAAATTCATAACAACAAAAGGTTGTAGCTTTGAAGTTCCAATGGGTAATATGTATCAATTGCAAAACAAAGGTCGATCCATTGCTAAGATGTTTTTTGTCCAGGCAAAATATGTCACTATAGATCCTAATGAAGAGTGGGATTGAACAGTTGTAATGTTATATTCAATTTCTTTTATCTAATCAAATATGTGTTATTATTAAATTTTTAAATACCCCCCCCCCCCC
>JAJLSN010000277.1:0-72405 GCA_030567655.1 Nakazawaea ernobii
TCGCTGATAGACCATGCTAAACCGAAACCGTCGTATGTAGAAGTACCCCTTCCCAACTCGTCAACTATGATCAACGAATTGCAAGTAGAAGTCCTCAAGATGGAAGACATTTCAAGCATTTCTGTCATGAATGTTGAAGCACCTTTCAATTGTGAATCGGAGGCTCCAACTCTGGCCAAGATTGCATCAAAAATGCAAAGTTCAGAGCCCTCATCACATGGGACAAAGCAACCAATCTGACACATCAAGGCTATGACACCAACTTGTCTGATATACGTCGATTTACCTCCCATATTAGGACCTGTTATCAAGAAAAACTCCCTTTCATTTTTAACAAATTCGACATCATTAGAAATGAATGACATGTCATCTTGATTTTCTAAAATTGGATGTCTTGAGTTCTTTAAAATTAACTTCCTTTCAGGGTCATTCAAATCATATATCTTTGAAGGTTTGGTATATTGAATTGGTGCAAACGACGAAGTATGAGCAAATGCTACCAACACATCTAAAGTGGAAACACATATTGAAAGCTTGATCAAAATTGGTGAATAAGTTGAAGAAATATCAATGATTTCCTTGATCAAGTTACTCGATAATTTATCATACTGAGCTTGTATTTCTAAAACTTTTGAGCACAAATCTTGTAATCTCAGAGTTGTAAAGAATACACCGGCCTTGACGGTTTGCAATTCCTTGTATTGTTTCTGCCCTCTCAAAACCGCACTATCTGTTCTTGTCAATCTAAAGCACCACCCATGGTTTGAACTGTTCTCCAATTTAAGTTTCTTTTCCAGCTCCATTGACAAGTTGTCTGCCACGTTCAAATGCTCTTGTTTGATTCTCTTCTGCATCAGTTTCAATTGCGAGTCAAGTTCCATCAAATTAGGATCAAACTCCGGATTCACTTGAACGGAATTTAATTGTGAGGCAGATGTGGCAGCGTCTAATGCTTCCAAGTCAATGGTGCTTTCGATCAACTCTTGAAACTTAACAAGCTGTGTGGAGTATTCGGTGATTGGTTTGATCCAAATCTCGTTGAATAAAGACGACAATGATTCATCTTCAACATCCTCTATGCCTACTTGCAATATCTCCAATAATTCAGGCAATTTCAAAACAAGTTGATAAAGTCTGATCACATCGTTCAAATTAGACCTGGAGCCCGATTTTTTAGATATTTTCTTCACCAATTTTAAAATATCCGGTATTTGATTCAAAACTTGATCTTGTAAAGAGATTCTCAAGTTGGACTCATTGATCAAGAACTCAACGATTTTCAAACGCTTCTCTATTTCAGACTTATTAACCAATGGTTGTTTCAACCATTGCGACAACAATCTGGTACCACCAATTGTCTTGCAATGGTTTAACATACCAAATAAAGATGTGTTTCTGTTACTTGAGTCATTCTTATCGAATAAATTCAAGGCCTTAACAGCTGAATAGTCCAATTTCAAGTAATTAGAAGGCTGGTAGAGTTGAAACTCCCAGATATCATCTTCTGAAGAATTGGAAATTAACAGCAAATACTGTACCAACGCGTTTGCACAAGAATGGGCCAAAGACAAAGATGATACAGAAGGTGTTTCCAATATCAAATCATTTGAAGTCAACCTTTTCAAATCCTGTTCAATGTTTTTTGTGTTGAATTCGGCCAGCTTGACATATGAAATGGTGATATCGCATCTGTCAATCACTTGACATATCTTAACATGCTCTGGATCACTTTCGTTTGACGGGTTGGCAATCAACACTTCGTTTATACCCAACTGGATCAATATGCTCTCCAATGTGGAGAATATGTCATTATCGATAAACTCTACGATTCCAATGATTTTATTATTTTGATCCACATAACTGAGACCAATTTTTTTGTTCCCCTCATGTTGAACGACTTTCAAACTAGAAATCATAGGCAAGGATGAAAGATCAGAACTGCTTATGTATTCATCAATTTCCATCAAGTTACCAGGAGAGGCATTCTTAATCAAGTTCCACTTCTTGTCATAAATTTCAACCTTGTATCCCAAATTGAAAACAACCAACTTCAAGAAATTTATCAAAACTGATGTAGACAAGGTGACATACTTGATATCTTGTCCTTTGTAATTGTGAGATTTAAGCACGGTTGTAGTCTTGTATATCAATTCAGCAACGAGATCAGCATCATCTTGTAGGGCGATAAAGTAGTCTTGTTTGTCAACAATTCTAACGGTCTTCTCTGGCTTTGACTCAAAGTCCTTGAGGTAACTTCTGTAAAAAGAAGACTCGTCAGAGCTATCACTGAATTTGAGCTCAGGTCTAACACTTGACATTGCTTAGGTGTACTACGCGAAGATGTAAATTTGACTGTTTTGCTTTTAAAATAATTTTTTTTTTTTTTTCAGTTGAAAAGCGCGTTTCCTATCTATACTACTTAGTGATACTACCGGTACATAAAATCATCACTCAACGCCTTCATTATTGAATTCCATGTAATTGTAGCTGAGGGATATTGCACTCGATATGCCACTAGTCAGGTAGACCGGATGCCAGTCTATCTACAAACTGTGACGTTGTAGAACTTAATAATCTATTGTGCTCTAAAGAGTGAGTTAACATGAGGAATCCAAAAAAGTAAATTTTGGTGTACGGTAATGTAAGTAATAAAGGAATGTTCGGTTCACACTTTAACCTATATAATAAGAACTGAAAACTGAAATGAAATTTGCATATAGAATAAATTAATCTAGACTTAATAAAAATAATCTTGAAAAGAAATAAAACATACTTGTCGTTCGATATGTTGCTTGGTGAATGCCTATGAGATCAACAAAATCACGCCTTAGAACGCATCCTCAATGAATTCTGTGATTTCATCGACAACGGCTTTTAGGAATGATTTCTCCTCAGTCAGTGGTGGGGTACTGGTAGTACCGTTGATTCCCCATAAAGGTGTTAAATCTGTACCGGCTCCATTGTAGATCAATAAGTTAGGAGTCGAGCTAGAAATTCCTTGTAAGACATTCTTTGTGGCAAAGCTCAAAAGTTTCTTCTTCATTTGAGCTGGAGTGATTGATGCGGTTCCATACTCACTGTCAACCTCAGGATATAATGACAAAAAGTAAGTCAACAAACCAACAACGTGAGGAGATGCCATTGATGTACCAGACATTGAAGCAGTGGCTTCTGGATAGCCAATATAAGTTGACAAGATATTGACACCCGGACCAAATACATCGACACACTTACCATAATTGGAAAAGTAGGCTCTGTAATCATATAACGAAGACAGACCAACGGTGATTGCAAGTTCGGCACTTGCTGGAGAAGAATAACAAGCATCGTCGTTTTCATTACCAGCAGCAACCCCAAAGTGAATACCAGCCTTGACAGCTGCATTGACAGCCATGTCCAAAGCAGGTGAGCTACCTCCACCAAGTGACATGTTAGCGGTGGAACCTTTGAAACCTTTCTTGGCTTCTTTGACCAGCTTCAAATGGGAATTGGCAGCAAATTCCACTCCCTTAATAACATCAGAGATGGTACCTGAGCCATCCCAGCCTAAAACTTTGACGGCAACGACATTAGCGTTTTTAGCAATACCATAGTCCTTGGAAGCAATGGTACCAGCACAATGAGTGCCGTGTCCATGATCGTCTTTATCTTCTGTTTCACCTGGAATGGTCTTTCCCCATTTAGCCCTTCCACCGAATTGCTTATGATCAACATAAATACCGGTATCGATAACATAAGAAGTAACACCTTCCCCTCCTTCATCGTCGTAAGAATATGAGTAAGTCTGACTGTAATCTAATTGATCCCTACTAGAAATCCTTGCTAAACCCCATGGAGCACCAGTCTCAACGGCAAATTCACTAGCATAAACTTTTTGATTCTGTTCGATTCCTTCAATCAAGGAATCAAACTGCAATAGTTCGACCAAAGCATCAGGAAAGTAACCAAAGTAACCTCTGGTTGAACCAATATCAAAAGTGTCAAAAAAATGAGCCAAGCCCCCTGTTTCAAATGACAAGTGTGATTTTATCCACTCCAAATGCTGTTCAATTTCAAACGACTTCAGAGTTGGTTTAAACCTAATGATATAAGAGCCTTCAATAAGATCGTCCAGTCTTCTTGTATTTCTGAAAACGTTGACTTTAATTTCTTTCAAGACAGGTTGATTGTCGGAACTGGTTGAAACAGAGTCCTTCTGTAAAGATGGGATGATTGCAGCCTTTGACAAGGAAGATAATAAGAGCGTAGATGAGACCAAGAGCGATGACACCTTCATATTGATTTGTTGCTTGTAGTGTTGAAGAGTGTCGCGTGTGTATAAAGAGTTCCACTCCGTGTTTCAAGTGGATTGATAACAGAAATAAGATAAAAGTAAAAATTGGGAAAAGCAGAAAATTATAGTAATTGACGTAACCGCGAATCTGATACGATAAGAATAGATTATCTTTGACACACGACTAATTTTACCTTTTCAAACGCCAAAAAAAATTCATTATTATTTTTAAAATTATCAAAATGTGAACAGTTTGGTGTTTTCGAATTTGTGGTTTTAAGCGAATTGATGATCGGTATACCAATAGTGTTCATACCCATAAGAGCCGAATACAATGAAGGAGTAAGTCTGGAAATTCAAAATAAGAGGCTATCAATTTTTGCAAAGGATTTGGTCACCCTGATATCAGGTTTAGAAGACTACATTTCTTTACTATTAGATCAAAGAAACAAAGGTTTTCTATTTAGTAATAATATCCCTTGGAAAATAGATACTAGAATACGAGAATGGACATTTCATGATGAGATTGCTGCCTCGAGTGTGCTGCTTATTTTAAACTATTCAAAATTGGCCTCTTTAAAAGTTTCACTGATTTTAGATAATGACAAAACCGTGGACGAGGACAAGAATTGGAAAGTGAGCACTAATTGGTTGAAACAATCCATCTCGCTTGTTAATTTTTTGATTGCATCTAAGCTTTATAACAATTCGGTGGAAATGTTATCGCTAGAGTTTTTGAATTTGTTAAATCATTTATTAGATACTGCAGTGCAATTGAATCTTTTAGCCAAAATAAATTTTGCAAAAGTATCGAGAATAAGAGAAAACGATTGGAACTTTGATATCGAAACGAAGAACAATTTGATTTACTTGAAAATATGCATATTCATTGCAGATGAATTATCAATTTGTGAACAAATAGTGATGAACTTTTCCGATGAAAAAAGGATGACTGAATACTTACGAATTCATAAGTTATACATCAAAACGTACATTGCATACTATCTTTCCTTGGAGCACTACGAAAATGCAAGGATCGGTTTGAGCATCGGTATAATAAACTATATCAAGAGCTGCCTTTTGAAAGATGAGGAAAATAATGATGATGATTCTAAAAAGCTCAAAAAGAAAATGTTGAACAAGTTTTCAAAATCAAGTCAAAATGAAAAGGATCTAATAAAGCAAATTGCTTCTGAAAAAGATTTCAAAATTAACAAGAAATTTGCGAAAGTGTTAACGCACCCTTGTCATATCGATTTAGTTAATTTGGTCAGACTAGTCAATTTGATCAATTTGAAATTTATAAAAGAAAATGATAACATAAGATTCGACAAAGTGAGAAACCAAGAGGAAGTGATACTTGAACTTGCCAAATTACCCATGGGTAGGAAAATTCCATTAACTATTGACGAAATGCCATCATTTTTGAAAGACGACAATCCTAAAATTCAATATGTCGGTTCAGGTGCCTATTTTTAGTGGTATGTTTCTGTTACAATTTATAGTGATTTAAAAAACTATCAACATAGCTCATTGAAGATGATATGTAAAAAATTATTCAAACGATTCAATGAAAATATTATCAAAACAATTCACTGAAAATGAAAAGAAATAAAGAATACTTCGAAAGAAACATTCTCTAAAAAAAGTGTTGCAAATATCAGAAATCATCTTGAATATCGATTTCTCCGCAAAGCTCAAGTTTGCGACTAGATGATCCCACGTAAATTTTGTAGACGCCCCTCTGGATAATCCATTGCTGGGAGGCTGTATCCCAAACAGATAGGTCTCTTCTTAAAATCTCAAAATGGACAGTCTCAACATTACCAGGTTTGATTCTTACCTTATCGTAACCCCTTAATTGTCTTGGAGGAGACGACATGATAGTACAGGGGAATTCAATATACAATTGGGCAACATAAGAACCAGTAGTCTGGCCCTCATTTTTAATTTCAGCTTCCACTGAATATAAATGGTCCCACAAAGCCACATTTCCCCCTAAACCACCCCCTGCTAAATGTGGTTCGTTGAATTGGTCCGGTGTGTACCCTTTTGGGTACTCAAAGTCCTCAGTTGAGATTATTTTGTCATTGAAAAGATAAGGGTATATAAAACCTGGGACAGGTTCAAATTCATCATGAGGAAATAGAGCATCTTCTGGATCACAAGTATCATCTTCGCACATTTTGTAGATTGGTAAATACTTCTCTGGCTCAGGTAAATACTCAGTGGGGGCTTGAACTTCTGTGATTTTCATTTTGCAAAGTGAAAACGAAGTATAGGACATACCAAAACCAAACTCAAACCTTGGCTTCAAATTGTGTCTGTCAAAAAATTTGTAATCGAGATAGATATCGTGATCAAAAGTATCACCTCCATTATCCGATAATTTGGTTACTAGCTTCAGATAATGCTCATCTCTCTTAGCAATTGTAAATGGAAGACGACCAGAAGGATTTACGTCTCCAAACAAAACTTCAGCTATGGCTTGACCAACAAACTGACCCAATGGGGCTGTATAAAGTACTGCCACAACATTGTCATGTTCAATCCATCTTTCCATATTGACTGGTCCAACAGAATTGACAATAACAACCGTTTTTCTACATCTATCAGCTATGTGCTCAATTAATTCATCTCCATTGTGCCATAAAGACAAATTCTTTCTATCTCCATAATTTTCATCCACCTGAATGTATCCTTCACCAGAATCTGCACTGACGAACACAAGTGCTAAGTCAGCATAATCTGCCATTTCATCTACATTCTCGAATTGATATGAGTCCGTTGTGAAATCAACGACAATACCTTGCTTGATTGCTTTTCTTGAGACTGCCTCATATGGGGTAATAACATAGGGATTATTCACTGCACCAGAGCCCCATCCCGATGTGAGAACACCATCTACACATTTTTGATCTTTACAATTGAACCCTTTCGGATCAGCCCCAGCAGCAACTCCAGCAATCATTATCCTTCTCACTATGCCATCAGAGTCTATCGGTAAGTGATTCCTATCATTCTTCAACAAAACTATAGCCTCTCTGGCAACGTTCAAAGCAGTTTCTTCGGTAAATGTGGTTCTCGCATCAATGTGCCAATTCACTTGAACAATTGGGCCATAGTGTTGGTAAGGAAATTCCTGACCGTATGTGTGATGAGTCCAGGATGAAAAATTTGGAGGAGTTTCATCTTCGAAGTCACAATTCATCAGAAGGAATGGAGCCAAGATACGCACAGCCATATCATTCAATCTCGCCTGAGGAATCGTCTGATTGTATATTGCCCTCGTCAATAAGGGACCCCAATAAGACTTCCCAGAGCACCAGTTATCAAAGATCTCACCAGGCATGCTCATATCCAATCCTGCTAAACACGAGAAAACCCCAGAATGTTGTGCTCCCCAGTCTGACATTACAAAACCTTGAAATCCCAATTCGTCTTTCAATAAGCCATTCAACAAAGCAGAATTTTCACAAGCATAAGTGTTGTTCACCCTGTTGTACGAGCACATAACTGATCCTACCCCAGCATTCACTGCATCTGCAAACGGCCATAAATATACCTCGTGCATTGCTCGATCTCCTATATTGCTGCTGATAGAAGCTGACATATCATTATCCCATTCATTCACTTGACGGAACATCTCTTGTTCGTTGCCAATGAATTGCCTAGCGCATGCAAGGACACCCTCATGCTGTATTGCTTCTATTGTATACCTAGCAGAAATTCCTTGCAAATAGGGATCGCTTCCAAAACTTTCCCAGTTTCTTCCCCCTTGTGCCTTTAATCCAATAGGTCCAATGGTGGGACCTAAAATGACATCAACTCCTTTAGCCTTATGTTGTTGAGCCATTGCTTTTCCTCTCAAAAATGCTAAGCCGCGGTTAAATGTACTCCCAGTTGCAAGAGCGGATGGAAAACTGGTGACAAAGTCAGTAAATCTGACTCCATTTGGACCGTCCTGTAAGCAAAGGGGAGGAACAAAAGAGTTGGATCCCGTGTTCCCAACACAAGGTCCAGATCCCCAACCCGTACCTGTTGTAAGGTTGACCTTTTCAGTAATTGACATTCTTTCTACTAGCTTTCTTGCCTTTTCATAGGCTTCTTGCCAAACATTAGGAAGACGACCACCCAAAGCTAATTAATAAAATGTTAGTATATTAGCTCCAAATAGATAAAATTATGTTTTTAAAGGGGTATAACAACGGGAAGGATAGAATGGCTTGCTGATAAAACCATAATTTTTACCAAAGTCATCATCGTAAGGATCAAACTTCAATGGTTTGTTCAGATGACCACGACGTCTTAAATCGACAGGACTCTCTGGTTCATCGTGATTTGACAGGTTGATTTGATATTGAGGAAGATCCTTGTCAGATTCACCCAATTGATAGCTCCCTAAAACAAGGGTTAAAAGCTGAAAAATTAAAAGCACGTTACAGCTCCTCATCAAAATCATCTCTTAGATTTAATTCCAAAGGATGTATTGCAGATTTAAATTAGAGTAAAGTAGTAGTATTATTTAGTGGTGATTTCAGTATTAAACGCCTCTTGTTCATGTCTTCTGTATGGGTTAAGGAACAGGGTCAAAAAAAAAAAAAAAAAAAAGAAGACAAAGAGTAAAAGGTCGTGTAATATATTCAGCAGCCGGTGATAAAGGAATCTTTATCTCCAATGACTCGGTAATTGGTTAAAGTAATACCCGTATTTATGTCTTATTGAATAATTATATATTACAGTCGATTGTCCTCTTATTTTCGTTAAAGAAATCAAGCAATGAGTGAGATACGTATTGCAATTGACCGTGGGGGGACCTTCACCGATGTCATAGCGTTTATTGAAGGAAAGGACGACTATGTTTTCAAGTTGTTATCGGTTGATCCTTCCAATTACAAAGATGCAAACATCGAAGGTATAAGAAGAGTCTTAGAGCATGCAACAGGAAACAAGTATCCTCGTGGTGAGCCATTGGATACTTCGTTAATCAGCTCTTTGAAGTTAGGTACGACCGTGGCAACAAATGCTTTGTTGGAAAGAAAAGGAGAAAGATGTGCTTTGATTACTACTAAAGGTTTCAAAGATGCTTTGGTAATTGGTAACCAAACAAGACCACATATATTTGATTTGGCCATCAAGCGTCCCGACGTTCTTTATGAAACAGTTGTTGAAATTAATGAGAGAGTGACTTTGGAAGACTATGCCGAAGATCCTGATCAATTCGTCACTACAGAATTTTCAGAAAATCTAGTAAAGGGTTTGTCAGGCGAGGTTGTGAGAATTTTGAAAACTCCTGACACTGAAAGTATCAAATCAACATTGCAAATCTTGTACGATACAGGACTCCGCTCAATTGGAGTGTGTTTGTTGCACGCCTACACTTATAACAAACATGAACAATTAGTAGGAGAGATAGCCCGTGACATTGGTTTTACTCACATTTCATTATCGTCCGAACTTTCACCAATGATCAAGTTTATTCCAAGAGCCAATTCTTCAATCTCTGATGCTTACCTTACACCAGAAATTAAAAAATACTTGACTGGTTTTGAAAGTGGACTTAAAGACGGATTACAGTCTGTTGTCGATCACAAAACCACTGGGGTTAGATGTCAATTCATGAAATCGGACGGTGGTATGGTTGATTCTTCAAAATTCTCTGGTTTGAAGGCTATCTTGTCAGGACCAGCAGGTGGTGTTGTCGGATTGGCCGAAACCTCTTATGATTCCAAAAATAAAATTCCAATTATTGGCTTGGATGTAGGTGGAACAAGTACTGATTGTTCAAGATTTGATGGTAAATATGAGCATGTTTTTGAAACGACCACAGCAGGAATCACAATACAGTCACCTCAATTGGATATCAATACTATTGCAGCTGGTGGTGGCTCTCGATTGTTCTATCAAAATGGGTTGATGAGAGTTGGACCAGAATCTGCTGGTGCTCACCCTGGTCCTGTTTGTTACCGTAAGAACGGTTACTTGACAGTTACTGATGCCAATGTTGTTCTAGGAAGATTGGTTCCTGAATTCTTTCCAAAGATTTTTGGTCCTAATGAGAATGAATTACTTGATCTCGAAGCTACCTTCAGGGAGTTTGAAAAATTAACTGAGGAAATAAACAAAGAGAATCCAGATAAGCAAATGACAACAGAAGAAATCGCTGAAGGATTTTTAAATGTTGCTAATGAGGCAATGGCAAGACCAATAAGAACATTAACAGAGGCCAAAGGACACGTTCTTTCCAAGCATAGATTGGTTTCATTCGGTGGTGGAGGTGGACAGTGCTCTTGTTTTGTTGCCTTTGATAAATTGGGAATTGACACTGTCTTGATACATAGATATTCTTCTGTCCTTTCTGCGTATGGTATGGCATTGGCTGATGTTGTCGAAGAGGTCCAGGAACCTTCCTCTTTGGTCTTGGGTGAACTGAGTAAATCAGCTGTGGAAGTGGCGTTTGAAAAATTGATGACCAGAGCCACCACAAGTTTACAAGAGCAAGGATTCAAAAAGGGTGATATTGTTTTTGAGAAATACTTGAACTTGAGATATAGGGGAACAGAGTCAGCAATCATGACAACTGGTACAGATACTTCCTCGACCTATGGTCAAATTTTCGAAGACCTCCACAAACAAGAGTTCGGTTTCGCTTTTGATGACAAAGATATTCTCATTGATGATGTCAGAGTAAGAGCTATTGGAAAGTCACATAAGATTGAAACCCCGTCTGTTGATGATCAATTGAAAGAATTGACACGTAATAATCAGCTTTTCAAGGTTGATAAAAGCCTGGCGACGTTGGTTCAGCAAAGTTATTTCCAAGGTAAAAAATTCTCAACTCATGTTTACAGATTGGAAGACTTTAAAATTGGGTCTCAAATTGAGGGACCAGCTATTATTGCTGATGGTACTCAAACGAATGTCATCCCTCCAGGCGCTATCGCTACAATTTTGAAGACTCATGTTGTTGTCAAAAATTTTACCGAAAAAGCCAAAAATGCGGTTGATGTTTCTAACGCCATAAAGATTGATCCTATCCTCCTCTCGATTTTTGGTCACAGATTTATTGACATTGCTGATCAAATGGGTCATTCATTACAAAAGACAGCTGTATCCACCAATGTTAAAGAGCGTTTGGATTTTAGTTGTGCATTATTTGATTCTGATGCTAATTTGGTATCAAGTGCTCCTCATATTCCAGTTCATTTGGGTAGTATGGGAACTTTTGTGAAGTTCCAATCTAATCACTGGAAGGGTAAGTTGAAGAGGGGTGACGTTGTTGTGGGTAATCATCCTCTTGCCGGAAACACACATTTGCCGGATATTACTGTCATGACACCAGTTTTCCATGGTGATCGCATTGTATTCTATTTAGCTTCCAGAGCTCACCACAGTGATATTGGGTCCACATTACCGGGAAGTATGCCACCTAACAGTAAAGAACTTTGGGAAGAAGGTGCTATGATATTTTCAGAGTTATTGGTGTCAAATGGGGTATTTCAAGAAGAGAGAATGACGGAATTGTTGTTAGTGGAGCCTGCTAAATATCCAGGCTGTTCTGGAACAAGAAAGTTATCTGATAATATCAGTGATTTGAAGGCGCAAGTTGCAGCCAATCAAAAGGGTATTGGATTGATTGATCGTTTAGTTGAAGAATTCGGTTTGGATGTCGTACTTGCTTATATGGAGGCAATCCAGCTGAATGCTGCATCGACGGTTAATAAGCTTTTGCTCAAGTTTGGTTCTAAAAACTTGGAAGCGGAGGACTTTATGGACGATGGTTCAAAAATCAAGTTGAAAGTTGAAGTCAAAGGTGATAATGCTATTTTCGATTTCACTGGTACCAGCGCTGAAATGTATGGTAACTTGAACGCTCCAGAGGCTATCACTTATTCAGCAATCATTTACTGTCTCAGATGTCTTGTTAATGAAGATATTCCTTTAAATCAAGGATTTTTGAGACCTTTGAAGGTTATAATACCACCAAACTCACTATTATCTCCTTCAGAAGGGGCTGCAGTCGTTGCTGGTAATGTTATGACTTCCCAAAGAATCACTGATGTTATTTTCAAGGCTTTCGAAGCCATGGCTGGCTCTCAAGGTGATTGTAATAATTTTACATTCGGAACTGGAGGAAACATCCAAGGCGGATATACTAAAGGATTCGGTTACTACGAAACAATTGCAGGAGGTCACGGTGCTGGTCCTTCGTGGAACGGTGTTTCCGCTGTACACACAAATATGACAAACACCAAGATGACGGATGTCGAAGTCTTTGAAAAAAGATATCCTGTTATTTTGAGAGAGTTTGGTATAAGAAAGGGCTCAGGTGGTAAAGGTAAGTTCAGTGGAGGAAATGGTGCAGTTAGAGATATTGAGTTCCGTATCCCTTTAAAGGCATCCATCTTATCGGAACGTCGTGTTAATACACCTTATGGACTCTTGGGAGGAGAACCTGGTGAAAGGGGTTTGAATCTTTTAATTAAGCAGATATATGATAAGGATTGCAACTCTATGGGGGAGAAAACAATCAATATTGGAGGTAAGAATACAGTGGATGTTCAAAAAGGTAACAGGATTGTATTATTGACTCCTGGTGGTGGTGGCTATGGAAACCCCGAAGATTCATCAAGTGATTTGCAGTCTTCTAAACAGGTCTTGGACCCTAGATTTTCATACCGAGGTTCCGGTTCCATCGCCAAAAGAACAGATACTCAGTATACAAATTAATTAGCATTTCTCACTTCTTTACTAATAATACAATTTTTGCTCATCTAAGTTTACTGAAGAGGTGATCTATGCACTTTATTCATATAACTCATACCTCTTGGTAGTTCTGACATGCTTGGAATGTGGTCTACTGTTTTTTTGATAAGTCCAACCTCTGCAAGTAATATCTGATTGAATTCAAAATTAAATTTTTATTTGCCCCGCGGGAAATAAAGATGAGGAAAAAATTTAGAATTATAAAATCAGTTGACTAACTAATTCACTTGTGCAGCTTCATAGAAATCAACTACAACAATGACAAATGTTTCAGTAGCAATTCTTGGTGGTGGATTTTATGGATTCCTGGCAGCACAAAAGCTCGCAGGATTGAAAACAAATCACTCTGTCTCAGTAACCTTATTTACCTTGCACGAATATGCAACAATGTTACCTGCAAGTGTGAGGCTAGTCACTGGTGAGTTCAAGGCTAAAGATATTACCGTTGAATATTCTAAAGTCTTGGATGAAAAAGTTGATTTGAAAGTTGTCAAAGAAGTCACCAAGTTTGATGAAAAATCTGTCTCTTTTGTATTGAAAAACTCTTTTGAACTGAAAACTGAAAACTTTGATATTATCATCATTGCTACTGGGTTGACATGGTATAATCCTATCAAGTTTACCTCAATTGAGGACCCATCGGTCGCATGCATGGACTCATACAATCTGGCGTTTCAAAAGAAAGTGGCCGCCGCCAAAAAAATTGTAATTGCAGGAGGAGGTGACGTTGGATGTGAGTTGGCTGGTGAATTAGGCTTCACCTTCAAGGATGACATTGCAAAATTCAAGAAAGAAGTTTATTTGGTCCATACAAATGACAATTTGTTAGATGATCGTATACTCAAGAAAGTTAGAGTCAGTATTAACAATCAATTGACAAAAGCTGGAATTAAAATTTTATTGAATGAAAAGGTTGACTTTGAAAAATCGACTGACAGTCAAATTGTTCTCTCAAGTGGTGCAGACATCAAAGATGTTGATCAATTTTTCAAGATTGTTGGCCCATCTCCAAACCTTCCCGAAAATAGTTTAAACTTGACCACTGATAAAGGTTACGTCTCAATCAATGAGAACTTGCAAACCAAATTTCCTAATGTTTTCGCTGTTGGAGATATTGCTGACTTGCAGACAAAAACATTGATGTTCAAAGATGAAACCATTGATATTCTAGTTCATAACATTCTCCAACAAATTGAAGGTAAGAAGGACTTTAAAAAATACACCAAATTTATTGATCTGAGCCAACTTAGACCTGTATGCGTTCTTAGTCTTGGTCCTGAAGCATCAGCTGGCCAAGCCACTGTTCCATTGCTCGGCACTATTTCTCTTCCAGGTTTCGTAGGCACAAGAATGAAATCCAAAATGTTATTCACTGATCACTTGCTGGATCATTTTCCACCGGCTAAGAAATAAGGGACTCGTTTTTTATATGCAATTTCGAATATTCACAAGAACTATACTGTTTATGTTTATTCTTTCAATCTAGCGCTTTTCATTTACCCATGTTCTATATTCTTTCCTTTTCTCGTAAACCACTCAAGCCTTTGAACTTTGACTGAGATAGAGCAGGGGCTGTGAAAAAAATTCTCTCTTTTGTTTACAAAAACATGTACCATTGATTTACAATGTGTCTGAGGAGACTTTGCTCGAAAAAAAACAAACAATAGTACTTCATTTTCTGGTGGGATTTTTTTGTCGTCAGTAAACAAATACAACTCGTTTCTTTTTGAGAGATATTGTCCAGAACAATGTCTTACGAACAAGGATCTAGTAGCTTGTCAATTGAAGTTTTTCGTGTCTCTGGAAGTCAATTGATCTTTCCTTTGTTTATAACTAGCAAATGAGCTGTTCAAAGAAACAAAATCCCACAGAGCAAGGAAAATTTAAATTAAAGTTCGCTAAATGTACATTAAGACGTGTAATAATACTCATCATCAAAGTAAAGCAGCATCCAACCGTGTTGAATACCCGTGCTCTGTTGATGTTTTAACGCCTGCAGTTATACTATTTCATACCTGATTCAGCTTAGACGGAGAGTCTGGAACATAATGACGCAGGTACACTTTCCTATTTGGATCTTTTTTAGTCTCGATTTGAAAAAGATTGTCGATTTTTTATCATCGAAACCCGAGCAACATTATTCATTTGGCTATGTTTCTCAAAAATTTCCAGTTTAAAGGTAAACAAAGCTGCACCTCCCCCTTTCTTTTTTCCCAGGTACGTCGAACAACATACCTCTGTCTTGTAGATTCCTTATTGAAACTTTCTCTTATATAAGTAGAATCATAGATCCACTCTCCAATAAACAATTGAAAGATTTCTGTAACTTGAAACCCAGGCCATCAATTACTACAAATACAATCAATATGAAATCATTCAACTCTTTAACTTTGTTAGCCATCATTTCAAGTGCCACTGCTCTTCCAGCTTGGTTGGGAAATGACCCATTATCACCACAATCTGCTGGACAACCATTATACTCCAACTCCTCAGCACCATCTACCGATTGCAGCACTTCAGCTTCCACCACCTCAGTCTCATCTGGAGTTTATACTCTTCCATACACAACACATGCCACCACAACACATTCATTTGTTTACGAGTCTACTTTATATGGACCTAAAGCTCCTCATACACATATCCTGTTCTCAATTCCAAAAATTTACAGTGCACCAACCCCAGCTGTTTCAACTGCTTGAACGTGTACGTGCATTTTCTATATACGATTTTTTTTCAATTCCGCTTTTTAGTTACAACTATTCACTTGGTTGAATTCTTTACCCCTGCTTGCCTTCCGGAAAATCATTTATAAAATTATATACCATGAAGTATTTTGCTTTTTCCGAATTTTCATCACAAGTAAATCAATATCAACATCAGTTCTCGTCAAAATTCCTATCTAAGTAAGCTTTTTGTAGTAATTAGTGCTCCGCCAAGCTCTAAAATTGACAGATGAGTACGTCAATTGCTATTCAAACAAGGACTTTTGTTTCACTCCAAAACATTACCGTCGTTGAAAATTATTCCATATTCGTTCCAGCAAGATTTTTGTCTTATCTTATATCAACCTTTGTGTTCTTATGTTCGTCAAAGGCTCTTCAACACTATCATCAGCAAATAAAGAAAATTGATTACCAGAAGCTATGAGAATTAATTATTGACAGCCCCTAAATGATTATTGTATAATTGACTTTCGTCGTGGAGCTAAAAAAAAAAAGTTGTTCACACAATACAGGTGTATCGGAGTGAAGAAACAATAGACTGAACAATGCTCAGATCATTGATAGATCCACTGAAGATTGCCAGTATAAGAGCGTACGTTTCTCCAGAGCCAGTGTCACAGGAAGAGGTCTCTTTTATATATAACGTATTCAAAAACAAATGTAAAGAGCTGAATGAACTCAATCAACGAACAATGAGCTCATTATCATATGAGATTGATCCTATGAAGATGATTTTTTACAGACATAATTCCGGAAGAACAGAGACCTCAAAATTCAAACGGTCTATTGATATAGCATATGATATTGGTGGAGTTACAGGCGTAGAGAATGTATCGCCCAAGTTGATGAAAGAAATATATGAAACTAAGCAGAAAAATTTGGTGACTACAATGGCAAAGTTGAAAGGGATTGTAAGGTTGAACCATTATAAACAAAAATTTCAATCAGGAGGCTCTTCTGAACGCACACTTTTTGCAATATTTAAAACGCCAAAGCACCCTGACGTTAAATATATGAACAGTGTAAGATTGATGGGATCTAGTTTAACAGAAGCTACAAGCACAAAACCGTATTTTGATTATAAATTCGAACCTGACCTTGAAAATTTTACAGACTTGACTATACCACTTGATTTCAGCAAGAATTTTGAAGTGCGGTTCTCTAAAGCGTACTTTGGTGAGGAAGCAATGAAGGTAGAGGAGGGTTTAGTGGATGAAAATTTGACAGATAGGTTGTTATATGGATTTGATGGGTTCTTGTCAAAGCGGCAAAAAGCTAAGACTTGAAAAGTGTCTTGCACTACCTTGAAATACAAACTATTTATTTAAAATATATATTTATTATTTACTTCATTATTTTTCTAGAGTATACGTCTTCGTTTTTTTGCAAAGTGCTAGCACAGTTGGGTACTCATAGTCAATGTCATTGCATTTAATTTCATTAGAGCATAAATTTATGCTGTCAGTTCCACAGTAGAATGTGCAAAAAGCTCCCATTTTTCTCAAAGTCTAAGTAAGTGGTAATATGAGGTCATGATAAGTATATAGCGCAAACTAGAACAACCCCCAGTGTCTTGCCCCAGTGCTTTAAAAAAGCTGCGTTTGAGCCACATAATTTTGAGACAAAATCAGTAACAATTTCTACAATTCGCTGTCAGGTTCAAAGAACGTCGGCTATCAAAATGTCTTTCGTGAGATATTGTAAGAGAATACAAGAGCTTCAATGAGGCCTGTATCTCTTTCCAACCTCAAAACCAATTCTTATGTACGGATTAGACTATTTTGAAAACACTATACAAACCGTTTTCAGAAATGGGGCAAGACACTAGTGGTTGTTCCAGTTAATTGCACTATATATGTTTTCGATGCACAGAGATGAAGTTTAAGAAACTTGGGGTTCGGTTTATGGGGTTCCCGGTCCTGTCAACTCCAGTTTTGTGACTAGCTTGCTATGAGGGGCCAACCAATTAGAACAACCGGATTTATTTCACATAGTTAAAAAAAAAAAAAAAAAAAGGTGTAATGCGGGACGGCGTTTAAAAATCTCTCATAGTGGAAAAAACCATAGTGAGAGCTGGATAAATGGAAGAAAAAACAGGTAATATGGTCATCCATTCGCAATATGCATTGATTGGTCACAGACTCTACCGATGTTCAAGTTCAAATATCAGATCGGAAGTGATATTGGATCTACCAACCATATCTTGTTGCAAGTGAAGTTGACAGATGAAGATAATAGAAGGTGTTTTTCCCCGTACAGCTTACTCCTCTATGATGAGGTTGAGCACCCCATTTTGTACACCCCGAGAAGTTTTGCTCCTTCACCAGTTGTGTTCCCCTCCTCTTGTTTGTTTGCGTTCACTTCTCCGATCTCCAACAAACTGCACGACCGGTCTGGGGCCGGAATTGGGCACCCTCGGACTACCGTTGTGTTTTCACCCGTAGCGCTACTAAATATTGTGGGATTCAACCTCCAGAATCTCAAGGAGATGTACATTTTCATATATATGTATATCAATCTTCCGTTGCAAACTTTTTCACCTTTCACATAGATATTATTTATTAAAATCACCACAAGTCTCCTTTAAATATAGAATCAACTCTACGGTCATATAATACATATATTTTCAAAAAAAAAACATGTCAGCCATATTAAAACAAAGAATAAGATACAAGCCTTATTTGGATAAATTGAGAACACCAGAACAATGTGTTGAACTTTTCAAGCATGGTCAATATTTGGGTTGGTCAGGTTTCACCGGTGTTGGTGCTCCAAAAGTCATTCCAGATGCATTGGCTCAACATGTTGAAGACAACAAATTACAAGGAAAGCTCGGATTTAATTTATTTGTAGGAGCTTCTGCTGGACCAGAGGAATCCAGGTGGGCGGATAATAACATGATCATAAAAAGGGCTCCACATCAAGTTGGTAAACCAATTGCCAATGCCATAAACGAAGGTAGAACCGAGTTTTTCGATAAGCATTTATCAATGTTCCCACAAGATTTAGCCTATGGTTATTATTTTAAGGAAAAAAAGAATCAACTATTAGATTACACAATTATTGAAGCCACGGCCATCACTGAAGATGGTTCCATTGTCCCAGGTCCAGCCGTTGGTGGTTCACCAGAGATGATTTCTGTCTCAGACAAGATTCTCATTGAATTGAACACTCATACGCCTTCATTTGAAGGTCTTCATGATATTGATCCTCATGTTAATCCTCCATTTAGACAACCATATCCATACACCAAAGTTGATCAAAAATCTGGTGTGACCGCTATCCCCGTCGATCCATCAAAAGTCGTTGCCATTGTTGAAAGTCAACGTCCAGATAGAGTTGGTCCAAACACTCCATCTGATGAAGTTTCTCAAAAACTTGCTGCTCATCTTATAGAATTTTTCGAGGATGAAGTTAAACTGGGAAGATTACCAGAAAACTTGTTGCCATTACAATCCGGTATTGGTAACATTGCCAATGCGGTTATTGGTGGTTTAGCTGATTCTTCTTTCAAGCATTTGAACGTTTGGACCGAAGTCTTGCAAGATTCATTTTTACCTCTTTTCGAAAGTGGTGCATTGGATTACGCTACTGCTACCTCGGTTAGATTGACTCCAGGTGGTTTCGAAAAATTGTTCAATAACTGGGATTTGTTCAAGAACAAGTTATGTCTTAGATCTCAAGTTGTATCCAATTCTCCAGAAATTATTAGAAGATTAGGTGTCATTGCTATGAACACTCCCGTTGAAGTTGATATCTATGCTCATGCTAATTCAACCAATGTCAGCGGTTCCAAGATGTTACACGGTATTGGTGGATCTGGTGATTTCTTAAGAAATGCCAAATTATCAATTATGCATACCCCATCAGCTAGACCATCTAAGACAGATAAGACAGGTATCTCTTGTATTGTTCCATTTGCTTCTCATATTGATCATACAGAGCTGGACTTGGACGTCATTGTCACAGAGCAAGGGTTGTCTGATTTAAGAGGTTTATCACCAAAGGAAAGAGCTCAAGTCATTATTAACAAATCTGCTCATCCTGATTATAAACCAATTTTGCAAGATTATCTCGACAGAGCCATTTTTTACTGTACAAAGAGAAAATCCTTACATGAACCACACATTTTGAAAGATGCATTCAAGATGCACTTGAACTTGGAATACAACGGTACCATGAAAATTGACAACTGGGACAAGTCGTTTTAAAAATCCTTGAAAAAAAATTAATTACACCATCACATAGAGAGAAAATTTATTTGTGTTCATATTTTTTCATTTGCAAAGAAAGAATTGAGATTTCTGTTAATATATTTCATTCTCTTTGTTTTTCTTTAGTTTACGTATGATATAGAATATATATAAAACGAGATCAAATATATAACGAAAGGCTTGTAGTTTGTAGAATATAGTGAGGCTTTCTTAAGGTAATACGGCGGAAGTTGTTAACACAATTTTTTGTGTTTTGTTTTTCACCACAGGACCCTTTTAATATTCCCGGTCCCCGGCAGTCCAGTGCTCTGCAACATCAGGAGATGAATAACGGCTGCGGATCTTGGGATGTTGTTTCATCGGTGACGAAAAATTTCATTTCAAGACATGGGTGGGACCACTTTTAAGGCACACAGCTGCCCGATTCGATAACTCCAGCCAATTCAATTTTTTTTTCTCTCTTTCTTTACCCCATACAATGGAAATGGGATGATTCAAATCCGAAAAGGGCGCCAACCCGATTCTTGGAGGGACGGTTCCAAGTCACCACCGGATAAACAAATATCAGTGTCGGAATAGTCCTGTCGAGTTGGAGTTGGAGTTGGAGAAGCGTATCTTCTCCTCCTGTTTGTTGTGTTGGACTATATAGTGTTGTTGCAACATGTTCGTTCTTCTACTTCAATCCGTTAATGGGAAGCGGGGTGGGTCTGCAAGCTATGCCTGTACACGATGACGACAACAACAGCAACAGAGTCGTATACGACTTTACTCACTTGAATTGAAGCCCTTGTATTTTGTGTATAAATTTGTTGAATTGTTGTCATTTTAACTGTTGAGAAGATGAAAACATGTACACCCCCTGTTTATGCAACTTGGTATGGAGCCAAGATAACCAACAGAGATGGCACACTTGAATCAGTAAGACAATATATATATATTTATATGTCGATATATGCGCTGGCTATCTCTTGTCGTCTTTAAGGATATAATCGCTTTGACGCGATATACAGCAAGCTGTAGCATAGGCTATCTTAGCAGAAAGCCCAAGAACAATAGCAACCTTTAGAATTTAAAGTTATTCGATTGTTTGTTACGATTAAAGCCGCCGATGATAGCTAAGCTTTCTATCAATAAGACACGAATTCGATCCGAGGATTCCCTCATTGAAAGGTGTCCGCATCTTGCTTGCTTGTTGTTATCCATCCGTGGTATCGGTTGGCAGAGAACGGTGCTGGTTTTCTTTCTCTGGTGCTCTTTCCCCACGCCGCCGCCGCCGATCGAGCAACAAAGCGAAAGAAGAAAAAATGATCTTTTTTTGTGTGTTTTTTTTTGTGATTTTTATTTTAAAAGATAAAAATTATTGTTGCTTTGGGATGGATGTGATATATACTTATATGATAGGCGATGACAAATTTGAAAGAGCGATCATTTATAATACCTTCGATACTTGTTATAGTATTTGAATCTGTGATCTCTACAATAACCATATTTCTTCCCGCGTGGTTAATAAGTTTTTTCACAAAGGCTACAAAGGTGTCATTCTCGTTTCTCGACTTTGCCATATTTAGGGATGAAGTACACAGCAATTTAATAAAAGAGATGAATAAAGATACCGTGACAGATAATGATAGTATATACTCAAGAATACACTATTTACAAAAATCAGAGAATATCGAACAGATGTGTTTGTTGTTTGGCTACAAAATCGATACACATCTTGTCTTGACAAAGGATCAATACATTTTATCATTGCATCGTTTGGATCCAGTGAGAAATAATAAGAAGCCCAACGGACGAGCAATATATCTACATCATGGTTTGTTGATGAACAGTGAAGTTTGGTGCTCAATGCTGATCAAAGAACAAAACTTACCATTTATATTATGTGATTTGGGATACGATGTATGGCTCGGGAATAATAGAGGTAATAAATACAGCAACAAGAGTTTACTCCACGATATCAATGATACTAAATTTTGGGATTTTAGTATTGATGAGTTTGCCATTTATGATGTCCCAAATTCGATAGAGTACATTTTGAACTTTACCGAGCAAGAAAAAATCACATATATTGGATTCAGTCAAGGTTCTACACAAGGATTAGCTGCATTATCCGCCAATACGAAATTGAATCGTCAAATCGACAAGATCATCACCATTTCACCGGCAACTACCCCTAAGGGTTTACATAATTGGTTGATAAGCTCATTGTTTAGGTTGTCACCCAATTTAATATTTTTATTATTTGGCAAGAAAATTTTGTTGACTTCTGCTAATTTTTGGCAATCAATAATATATCCTCCATTATTTATCAAGATAATCGACATTTCAAATGAAATCCTTTTCAATTGGAAAAGTTTCAACATTGATTATAAGCAAAAATTCTCAAGTTATTATCATTTGTATTCAACAACCTCAGTTAAATCGGTATGTCATTGGTTTCAAATAATTAAAACAAGTAAATTCCAAATGTTTAACCACAAGTTTAACTCACTTTACAAGATGAATTTCCAAAGTTTAGAATTCCCCACTGATACGAATATCTCTGTTCCAATTTTGATCATTTATGGAATGACAGATTCATTAGTCGACATCGACGTCATGAAAAATCAATTACCACAGGACAAAGTGAAAGTGATCGGCGTGGAAGATCATGAGCATTTGGATTTACTTTGGGGTAAAAATGTGAATACCTTGGTGTTCAGAAATTTGTTAAGATTTCTTGAAGATGATGAATTAGTTGAACTTGATGGGATACAAATTTTGAGTGATCAGGGTGGACTTGACATTGAGGAGATTGAATTGGACAATTTTAAAACTCTGGGAAACGCTTAAACTCAACTTTGAAACGTTGCATTATAGAGCCAGTATAGAAGAGACTTTTACGAATTACATTAATTTTGCATACTTCCACCAACTTCTCTATTTATTATTACTTTTTTTTTTTTTTTCCTTTTTAATTATATACTCTATAATAGGCTTTATACGTTTTTCAAAATATTCAACAACTCATTGATACCACCAACGTATTGATTTGCCAAACTTCTCTTGACTTTACCCACTTCGATTGTTAACAACTCTTCAATTTTATTATTATTTTCAAGATCGATACCATATTTGAATAATGCTTCATCAGTTGGACTCTGTCCACCGATAATACACAAGAGTCCAATGTTATCAATTCCCTTGAAGACTTCATCTTCACTCATAGAATTGATCGATGATGGAGAACCTGGAACATGCTCATAATCGAGATCTGTAACGTGTTTACTTGTTATTGAGTGACATACCAATTTTAACAGGTTTTGAGGTAAATCAACTTGTTGAATTACAACAACGTCATTGTGGAAAGTGGCATGAATGTTTTCATTGTTGAAAACATCATTGATATGAGTAATAACTTCTCCAGTCAATGTCGTCTTACGTTCTGCATCTTCAACTTTCACATTCTCTGTATGGAGCCTGAGGGTACAATCTTCAATTTCAACAGAGGAATTTGGTAAACGTTCCACTATGGAGTTCAAGTATTCAACAACGGCAGATTTCCAAGACGTGGTATCACCACTGATAGAATACCATTTTTTGGAATCATGCATTCTAACAAAACCACCATTTTCAGCCATCAACCCAATGTTGGAAACTTGACGATATCTCGTTGACAATTTACCCTTTTCAAAATATGACATGATGTATACAATGTTTCGAGGGTCCGCTGTCAAATTGTTCAAAATGGTGAAAACTCTTGGAATTTCAACTGCATTCACTTTAGAATTTTCATATTGAACAGTTGAAGATAAATTTTCCAAATTGAATATGAACATCCTTTTAGATGCATTATTGCTATTGTATTTCAAAAGGAAACTGTCTGTTGTCAATGTAGATGGGAAATTTATTGAAGCCTGAGCATCCCATGCATTGATGATGGAGCTCACACAACTCTTGACCCAATTGTTTGAATCCTGATGATAAACGACATTGTTCAAATACTCCCAATTATCAAGTTTCTCCAGTTCCGGTTTAGTAAGCGCTTCGGCAAAGGCTAATGATACTTGCTTGATATCCCATGGATTGATCAATATGGCACCTTTCTTCAATATTGAAGCAGAACCAGTGAATTCCGACAAAATCAATGGAGAATGCTTGTTAAAAGTGGAAACAACAAACTCATGACAGGTTAAATTCATCCCCTCTCTCATAGTTGAAACGATAAATGTATCAGCCTCCATAAGCAATGCTAAATACTGTTCAAAATCAATATCTTGATTCAAGAAAACCACAGGTTGAGCAATGGAAATATTATTGGATTTGGCATTAATTCTATCGACAATATTGGATAAACTGCTTTCCAAGTCTTCATCTTGATTATTGTTTGGAAGACAAATCTGAATTAAAATGACTTCATCAAGATATTCAGGATTCTTGGTTAAAAATTTTTCGTATGCGAGTAATTTTTGTTTAATCCCTCTAATACGATCAACTTTATCCCTGGTAACAATCAATTTCTTATTTGGCCATCTCTGCTTAATCAATTTTTGCCAGTATTTAACTTCACTTGATGTTGTTAATTTTTCTTTCAAAGATTTGGCATCGATTCCAACAGGAATGTGATTGATTCTGATAGTTCTGGAGTCATACTTGATACCATCATCGGTGAAATCGCTTAAAAGTAATCTATTACACGTTTGAACAAAATGTCTAACGTATTCTTCAGTTTGGAAACTGATAACGTTAGCTCCCAACATACCTTCGAGTAAATAGTTACGTTGAGCAAAACAACGGAAAACTTCTGAAGATGGGAAGGCAACATGTAAGAAAAGCCCAATTTTGGCATTTGGAATAGATTTTCGAATCAACTGAGGTAATAACAAGAGATGATAGTCATGGATCCAAATGACATCACCTTCTTTGTAAAGACTGATAATTTTTTTCGCAAATATTTCATTCACTTTTTGATAATATTGCCATGAATGTTCTTCAAATACTTTGGAGTTGGGATTATCAGGAATCTGGTAATGTAAAGAAGGCCATAAGATTTGCTTACAGAAACTTTTGTAATGACCTTGAAACGTGACATCGTCGATAAAAATTGATTCAGACTTGTATTCCTTCTTCAATTTCAGGCTGATTTTCTCTCTTGTTGAGTCTGGAACCTCATCACTAGGCATACCAATCGATCCAACCCAGAGCTGATCATTGTTGATGATATTGGAATTGACAGCGGTTTCAACGGCCTTGACCAAACTGATATTTCCACGCTTCAGCTTAGTGACTTTAAAAGGAGCAGTTTCGAAAAACTCGGTTCTATTGGATATGAACTGATTGACATCAGGGTGAGAAGCACCACCATATGGTGTAACCTTTGGTTGTTCATCGTATTGAATATCATCTTCTTCTATTCCGCTATCATCGAAAACAGCCTCGTATGCTCCCTGAGTTGGTATATGCTCACTCGAAGATAGTTCTCTTTTTGAAGTGATCTTGTACAAGGTAGACTTGGTACGAGAAGGTTGAGTTCTATGAGGCAAATTTGATGACGATTGAGTTCTGGAAATCACTTTTAAACTCGGGGTTTGCAACTCTTTTTTCAACGGATCGACAACAGCAGAGGATTTCATAACTGGAGGAGTTCTAGCTCTAGGCTGAATATATGTGGAACCGTTCAATGCTGCTCTTAAAAGCTGGGATGACGGCTGGTGTTGCGAAGCAGTAGGTTTATGGTCGTAATCAACATCCTGAGGACTAACAGTTCCAGAACTCAACAGGCTAACAGCTGTGGATGACCTTCTTAACTTTGGGTGATGATAGAAAAAATCTTCAACTGAAGCTCTACTCAAGTCATCTTCATTGAGCAAGATATTGCTTTTAGAGTTGTTGCTAGAAGCATATGTCTCTGGTGAACCAAGTTGCTGTTTTTTAGCCATCATCGATTTCAAAATCGAAGTGCTGTTAACTGTGGATCCCTGCTTACTGAGAGCCGGCCTTACAGGCGTTGGCCTCGGCAAGGGAATTGGTGATGCAATTTCCTGTTGGTGTAAGTCATTAGATTCCTGAGCTCGATTTGGATTGCTCTCTGTAACTTCAAATTCAACAGTGTAAGGCAAAAATCTGTAGGCGGTAGCTGGTTAGTATTGACTGAGAACGACTTGATCTCTAATGTCAGTATACATACAATGAAGCAACTATCAATGTCATTGTTTTTCTATATCTATACCAATTGTAGTATTCAAGTGAATAGTGCTAGAGGATAGTGAGCCCTTTATAAAGCAAACCCGAAATCGTGCGTCTTTTTTTTTTTCTTCTTTCTTCGTAGAATTTTCTGTTTGCTCTATGGCAAGATGATGCCGATTTACATATAGATAAGTTGGCAGTTACATTGCAAATAGCAGCTATCGGACGATCCCTTTGACTGGAGGTGCAGAGACTTTGGAATTGAAATATGGGATGATGTATGACGCCCATTGCCATTTGTCTACCAATATCAAAGCCTTACCCGCTTGTGATACAACAGTGGAATGTAATTTGATGTCCACTAATCAGTTTGACTTGGACTATGTTTTCGAATTGGGGAAGCTAGGTCACATCAACCCGTGCTTCGGTATACATCCGTGGTACTGTCATTTGTTTACTTTGAATGAGAACATATCGAAGGAGGGTCACTACAGACAGGTGGTGACTAAGTTAGACGACCAGTTTTTATCAGTGTTACCTGACCCGATATATTTGCATAAATATATGGGAAAGGTGGAGGAGTGTTTGCAAAAATCTTGTGATAGCTCCATGATTGGAGAAGTTGGTTTGGACAGGTCATTCAGACTACCTTGGAGTGGATTTTATGGAGACTATGGTTTGGAGAAACAAGCCATTGAAAGAAATGGCAAAAAGTTATCCAATTCTCAAGTTTCGATAAGACATCAACAAGATGTAATGAGCGAGTTTTTGAGAATGTCTCTCAAATATAGACGTCCAGTGTCCTTACACTGTGTGAAGTCTCATGGAGTATTGCTTGATATCATAAGCGAGCAATACCGAGACTCCAATATCCCCATTGCATTGCATTCATATAGTGGATCAATCGATCATGCCAAGGCTTGGATAGCTTGTTTCCACTCTAATATCTATTTCAGTATCTCCAAGTACTTCAATATGGATCGCTCAGATTATATCCAACTCATTGAAACTGTCCCACTTGAGAATTTACTACTTGAAACTGATTTTGGTATCGATGCATATAATAATACCAAACATAAAACGGACTTGAACGATGTGCTTGAAAGTATAGCTGCTGTGAAGAAGATTGATAAACAACATCTGTCACAGGTGTTGACTGGTAATTGGACAAGATTCAAAGCCCCACATTGACAGTACAGCGTGAACCTTGTATATATGTACACCTGTATAGCCACCTCCTATTCCCTTCTCCCTTGAGCAAACAATCGTGTACTGTAAGATCAAAAATTGAAATCAAAAAATGGAAAAAAAAACACAAAAAGTTTCGTGTCTCTTTACTGGAGAGATACAGGTACACCACGCTGTTGTTTCAAAATTGATACAAGAGTTGGGTGGATTTCGTTCTTTTATTCATCGGGTTTGTTACATAGAGGATTTTTTATCACATTTAGATATCTCAACTTTCTTTTACCCCAGAGCATTTACATTCACATTCATAAAGTGTGAACCCTACTGGAAATATATTAAATATACACGAAAATGATCAACGACAAATACATTGGACTAGCACTTGCAATGTCATCATCATTGGCCATTGGTACTTCTTTCATAATCACTAAGAAGGGGTTGATAAACGCGACGAAAAGGTCAGGATCAGATCAAATTCAAGGATATGAATACTTGTCCAACCCTATATGGTGGGCGGGGACCCTGACTATGGCTATTGGTGAAATTGCCAATTTTGCAGCTTACACTTTTGCTCCAGCGATTTTGGTGACACCATTGGGAGCCCTTTCTGTTATCATCGGTGCTGTGTTAGCATCGATTTTTTTGAAAGAAGAATTAGGAGTCTTGGGTAAGATGGGCTGTGCCATTTGTTTATTGGGATCTGTCATTATAGTCTTACACGCTCCCCCTGATAAGGAGATTGAAACTGTTGATGAAATCTTGGGATATGCTGCTCACCCGGCTTTTATGTTGTACTGTTTTATTGTGCTGTGTTATTCATTTATCATGATTTACAAAGTTGCCCCAAAATATGGAAGTAAAAATCCTATGATTTATGTCTCGATTTGTTCCACCGTTGGTTCAATCAGTGTTATGTCCATCAAGGCATTTGGAATCGCTTTGAAATTGACATTTGCCGGTCACAATCAATTTACACACGTTTCCACATATATTTTCATCTTGGTTGTGGTGCTTTGTATTTGTACACAAATGACATATCTTAATATGGCGTTGGATCAGTTTGATACTTCCATCGTTAACCCATTGTACTATGTTACGTTCACCACTGCAACTTTATGTGCTTCATTTATTTTGTTTGGGGGTTTCAACACTACATCAGCTGTCAATATAATATCATTGATTTGTGGATTCTTGATAATTTTCAGCGGTGTCTACTTGTTGAACATTTCAAGAAAATCACCAAAGGGTGAGCATTTGTTTGGTACAAGTAAGAGTGGGTTAGGTGACTTGCCGTTGAACGATAATGGAGTTGGTACTTATCAAGCAAGAAGATCTGTTCAATTTAGAAGAGCTAGTAATGGAGGTGACGAAGAAGAAAATTTGGAATTGAGAAGGTATGACAGTTTTGAAATAAGCGATTAGAATTGGATGGAAGGGCATCATAAAATCATCTGGTAACAGAGGTAAATTTATATTATACTAAACAACATTTTACATATACAATTTTTTGGATCATATTGAATAGCACATTTTTTTTTCAAACAGAATTAGAAAAGAAGCCCCACATTCTAAGACAAGCGAAACACTTTACCTCTTTTAACTACTTCCTGTTTACGGGATTTTGTTTTTACGATTGTATTGCATACCAAGTGGTTTCATTTTTAGAAATAACCATTATAAAACAACTAATAACATAAACCAAGAAAAGAATCAGAAAGCCTCTGGGTATACATATATATATAAACTTGAATATCTTCAACAACCTGAATCATGTCCACATGACGACAACTTCAAAGATCATCGATATCTAATTCACCTTCATCACTATCGTCTTCATCACTAGCAGCACCGAATTCAAAATTGACGTCATCGTCATCTTCTTGACCAAATGCATCAGTTTCATTGATCTTAGCTGATTCAGGCAATTCTCCCATGGTTTTCAAAGTTCTTGCTTCGTCCAAGTTGAATTTATGAACAACATCACATTGATCATCTTGGAAATCTCTCAAGGAAACTAAAATTATGTCACCTTGTCCCATCCAAACCTTCTTTCTTAATTTACCCCTGATATGAGCCATTCTTTTGATACCATCGAAACAAGTAGCTTCAACTCTACCGTTACCCAACATCTTGGATATTTGAGCATATTCTTGACCTTCATCCTTGGTGATCAACTCTCTCTTTTGGCCATAGTTATCATTCTTACCTCTTCTTCTATTTTTACCACCCTGTGAAAACATTGTTAGCATATTGCATTTAAGAGAAGAAGAAAAAAAATCCACTTGATTCCGGCAACGAATATATCAAAGGGACCACATAGAAACTCTACTTACTTTACCTTTACCGTTCTTTGGCATTTTAAATGATGTGTTTGTTCGATATTCCTGTGTAAGATTTCTCTATTAATGAAAATTTTTTTTCTTTTCGCCTTGACAGAATTGGCGTGAGCTTGAAGCCAGTTTTGATACTTCAAACACTACAAAGATCAATATGTCAGACGACGACGTGACGTGTTGCAAGATTAAAGTCAATAAACATAAACAATGAAATAACAAGGCCAATGTCGAGGACTCTCACAATACACAAGGACACCTACAGTCAAATAGTTCAGCATACACAAGATTAAAAACAGTGATTTTTTAAATCCTTCTTAATAAAACAAAAAAATAGAAGAAATGTTAATTATACAAGTATTTTCACTTCAAGAGCTTATAAGTTGGCAATATATACTCTCTAAAGTTTTTCCAGTGGTACCCGTATCAGGTTCCAGGCACTAAAATGATTCTTTTTCAGACTTCCATTGTTCAGCAATTAGTTTGAATATGTCATTTTTACCCAGGTCTGGATTAGCTTGCTTAACTTCTGCATATTTCTCCTTAACGTACAAATTATACTTTGACGGTGGTTGTTTAGGTCCTTTAGCTGCAGCAACCAGGGCATCATGTTTCTGTTTTGAAGCAGCATATTGATCGTAATACTTAGCCTTCTCATTTTCAGATAAAGCCTTCCATTCTTCACCAGAAGATCTCACTTTCTCTTTATAATCCTTGTCTGCATACTCCGGTGATGCCCTACGTTCGAGAGAGAACAACATGTACGCATTGGGTGGACGAGTGATATGTACTTTCTTGGACGTTTTCTTCTTGTAACTGGACAAAGCCTTCTCGTAATTAGCAGTCAATTTGCTTTTCTCTTCCTCTGGAACCTCATTCCACAACTTGGTGAGTGCTTCAGCAATTGTGTTTTTGTCTTTTGTTTTCAATTCCTTTGCAACCTTTTTATAATTCTTAGTGCTGAAGCCTTCGAAAGGAGGCTCTGGCTTGATTTCATAAGCAAATTCAGGATCTTTATTTTTGAAAGCCTCAAGCTTTTTCTCATGAAGTGCATGAAATTCATCTTTGAGTGAAGCTGGTGCTTCATTCCATTTAGTTGCAACTTGTTTTGAGATCTCTTGAGCGGTGGCGCTCTCGTTTGACAGCTGGACTTTGGGATACCATTCCTGCACAAATAAATGATAAGCAGATAATGGCTTTTTGTAGCCAATCTTTGAGGCTACTGAAGTGGTAGAAAACAGTCTTGTCAATCTCAACATTTGCAATGGTGTCTCAATATATGATCTTTGTACCTAATTCAATTGCAAGACAATATAACTAACTCTCTAATGATAACACTAATAATAAAGAAAAATGTGATTTTTTTGTTTACTTTTTTCGTTTTCTATTAGCTCGATACTAAATTACCGCATTGGTAAGTATTTCATTTCTGCAACAATTTTTAGGATTTTTTGCGTTTTTGCGTTTTTGTGTCATGGAGTGGTAAAAGAAGGTGAACGGGACACGGAGAAGAAGAAGAAGAATATGGCGGTAGTTGAACTCAAATGGCCATGGTTGGGAGTACTGATCCCCTCCTTTTTGATATCCTTTGGCGGTTATTCATGTCACTATTTCATCTTCAGGCATTATTTTTCGTTGCGGAAACAGTTGATCTATGAAGGAATGATTTCGATGATTTGGTTGTCATATTATCTAGCAATAGTTACACCTGCAGGATCGCCTCCTGCCAATTTTACATATGACAAGAGTCGCTTATTATGGTCAAAGTGGTGTAAGAAATGTTCCAATTACAAACCGGAAAGATCACATCATTGCAAGACATGTAAAACTTGTGTCTTGAAGATGGATCATCATTGCCCCTGGACCTTAAATTGCGTTGGGTATGAAAACTTACCTCATTTTTTAAGATTTCTCATTTGGGTGGAAATTACCTGTGGATTTATTATTTACGAGCTCCTGCTCAAAATTGGTGACATTTACTCCAACAGAAACATGCCAGCATATTTGTTCGATTTGACCGAGTTAGCTTTTATTATAATACTAGCATTAGTCGATTCTTTTGTATTGCTCACAATCACAATATTAATCATGAGAATAGTATCGAATTTGTTTTTCTCTGGGATGACACAAATTGAATCATGGGAAATGGAAAGGCTTGAATCTCAAATGAAATCGAAACGATTGTGGAAACAAATAAACAGAAATCATTACAAATTACACGGAAAAAACTTGAATTTCGACAAATTTGTCTCATCTAGTAATCAACCATTCACTGAGACTGATGAAGATGGCTTTGAACTTCGAAATTTACATAATGAGACAGAGAACCAAATAGAAGAGATTCCAACAAATTTCACTATTGACGACATAATTTTCCCCTACGACATATCATTTATGAAAAATTTGACAAACTCCATTGGACCTCTATATCTATTTTGGTGGCCATGGGCGGGTCCACCACACAATGAGAAACAGAATGGACTTGTTTTCGAAATCGAGCCAGAATTTTCAGAGCTAGACCAATTGGGATTGCCATGGCCTCCAGACGGTGGGGACCAACAAGAACCAGGCACGGAAACAGAATATTACGAAACTATACAGACACATAATAATACGGTAAGGAAAGTGAGAGTCATTGATCCGAGATTGAAATTGAAAAGAAATGAATGGTTTAATGAATTTGGGGAAAAGTTAAGCGACTTTGGTGTTGATGTAGATCTGGATGATGAATCACCAGAAAATTTGATTAATCTTGAAGGATCTTCTTGATCTTTATCTATGAGGAATTTAAAATAAAAACAGAATAAATTAAATTTACAACAAATATACAGCCAATGATAAAAAAAAAAGTAGTAGTAATAACATAAAAATATAAGCTCTTTTTGGTAAGAATTTGATTTTTTGTTTGAGCATATCCAACCTAAAGAAAATTTAATCGTCCAAGTTGTGAGCGTCTCTTAAGCCTTCATCTCGAGATCGCCATCTGCATCTTTTGTAGTCAGTACCTCCCCGTTTCCGTTCGTTTGCGATGGGGCAGTAACTTGTGTTTCATCACTCAGTTTAGATTCTACCAGAGTCAGTTGGATCTCTTGATTCTCTTCAGTGTTATCCAGAGTATCTTCAACTGGTGGAGCAGCTTTCAGCTTGAACTCCTTATAGGCCTTGGGGCCATCGTTGATCAAAGTGTCAAACTTTGCTTGGTTGTTTTCAATCTCCAATTCACTTAAGCCTTTGGTAAATCCAAATTCACCATTCAATGCGCTTGTGAATTTTTCGATTTTCTTTTCAGGTAACTTTGTTTTCTTGTTAGAAACATTGTAAACGCTATTTCTAGAAAATTCATCAAATGAATCAGCTTCGAAAAACAACTTGTAAGTATTCTTGTCAATCTTCACTTTCAATTGAGGATCAACAAAGCCTTTGAGTTCTTCTTCTTCATCTTCATCTTCAACTTCTTCACGTATACTTTCTTTCAAGAATGGAATCGATATCCTATTTGAACGAATATTCTCAGTAGGATGGGACATGACATAAGTGGTAACATAGTAATTGTACTTGGAATCTTCATCTTTGAACTCTTTCAAAGTGAGGTCATCCACATCGACGAACTGGATGATGACCTTGTTGGTTATATCATTGAACATAATTCTGAACATGTGCTCATCGGCTCCCATCAACGATCTCACTTGCATACGATACATAATCTGAGCTTGAGCAGTGGTTGTTGACGTGGTTCTGTCTTTTTCAAATAACAAAATCATCTCTGATGTTCTATGATCTGAAACAATGCTATGCATATGCTTGACTAAACCTTGAACTACCTTATCAATGGTAAATATCTTGTATGCTCTATTTCTGTAACCTTCTCTCAAAGATTCCTCAAACCATTGATGCTCAATGTCACCTTCGATCAATTTAGTTGACAATTTCAAAACTTCCAAGTAGCTGTTTTCTCCCTTGATTGCAACACCCATGTCTTGTAATTGATGAGAAACCAAATCCAAATCTTTAGCAAACTGAGTCTCCTTTCTAGACGAAATATCGGCATTCACCTCATCATTCATAGCCTTTATCTCTTCTAATCTTTCGTATAAAGTTCTAAGATATCTGAAAAATACATAGACTGTGACATTGGAGAATAAATTGTAATTGTGTCTTGGAGAAGCTGAGAAATCCTCCACTGAAGATTGCTTGTATGCAGATATCGTATCAATCCATGACTCGGCAGCCTTGCTAACTTCTTCAGAGACTTCAGGCTCTGATTCTTCCGGCTTTGGAGTTGAATCAACGGACTCAGGAGTATCATCTCTTTTGTTCTTTGATTGTTTGATATTGTTTCTTCTTAAAACATCTTTTAACAAATCAACATCACCACGACTACGCTTCTTAGATGACAATCCTGCTTCATCTTTCGAATCTGAATCTGTGCTAATTGATGACTCGACAGAGTCCTTTGAGTTATCCAGTGATGACAGCTGTTCAGAATTGAAATCTCTTTTACTCAATCCTTCCGATATATAGTCTGCAGGTAGAGAAAAAAATAAAGATAAAAAGGTCTTGATAAATTGCTCTAATCTTTCTTTGTCATTTCCTGAGTAAGTTGAAGAGTTATTCAAGAAGATCATAATAAGTTTCGCTATATCAAGGACAATTTCATAATCTTTGAAATCGTACTCCAATTGTTCTTTTGGCTTTGGAGTCAATGGATGTAATCTTTTTTGAGTTTGCTCGATTTTGATGGTGCTAATCTCAGAGATTAATTGCTTTGTTGTCAATAATTTCTTATCTGCTTGCTTGAAAGTTAATCCTAAATGGTCCAAACTTTTCATAAAAACTTTTTGTTCTAATTCTCTCCAGACCTTGTTCCATTCTCTGTGTGACCTTTTCCATTCTTCATCCTTTTGTTTCAAACGTTTCAAAACAATTGGAACTGCAATAGCAGGATTGTCATGTAAAGCATCAATGACTTCAAAACCTCTATCCTTGTCATATACTTTTCTGATCACTTTTTTGTAAATTGTTGTTGATGTGTGACCCAATCCTGGTGGCAACTTGAAGTGAGCTTTCTCTTCTGCAGTCATATTAGCTATTCTGTTGGCAATTGTTTCCAAAGTTTGGATGGTTCTTAAGTTTGCCTCCATGTAATAGTCGTATTCGTGTCTTTCTTCTTCAGTTCTGAAAAGCATCTCCTCGTATTGATTCTTTCTGTGGGCAATGAACCCAGAATCTTCAGAAGCCCAGGTTGGATGTCCAACCCATTCGTCATTCAAAACCTCCCAGCACATGTCATCCCTACCAGAACAAGGCATAAATGTCTCGGCTTTTGGTAATAATCTATATGAAGGACCACAAGCCTTACATAAGGATAATTCCAACTGATGCTTTTTGAAAGTTATATTTTCAATGTGCAAAGGTTTTCCCTCATATCCGACAAAATGTTTGAACCAATCAAACAAATCTTTAAAAGGTCCAATAAAACCTTCGACCCTTTCAACCAAAGTTTCCTTGTCAATGATATCCTGTGAGTACAAGTTTATCATTTTCAAGAATTCATTGTACACTTGTTTGTTACCAATGGTTTTCTTTACTTTATCAAAAAACCCAATCTCCTCGGATAATGAAGACGAAGCTTGAACTTGGCTCTCTTGTAAGATCTCACTTGCTTGCTGAGCTAAGTCCTTCTTCGATTTCTTTCCAGTTGGACCACGCATATCTGACATTGGAATATCACTACTGAGACTTGCATTTTTCTTTTTCCTTTCCTTTAACCCTTGAGGAGGACCAGCAAGACTTCCTGCAGATGGTGGTTGAAAATTTCCAAGAGGCGGTAAGGCATTCTTGGTAGCAGGAGGTCTGTAGTATTCCAGCGATAACTGCTGATTCTGTTGCAGCGGAACGTGAGGCAACAACGGTTGCTGTCTATCAGCCTGAGATGATGTATCAGGCAAAATTGTTTGAAATCATCTAAAAGATCAGGAGCATCATGAAACAACGCTGTCACTTGGTGATAAACTTCAGTGATTGGCTTTTGCTCTCTTTGATAAGTTTGCAAGATTTCCAAGAAATGTTTGTATATATCTGGTTGATTAACAAATCTCGTTTTGATCTTGTTCACATAGCTGATAGCATGATTGAACTCGATGGGACTATTGGCATTTCCTGGAGCGCCTGGAATGGTGGTATTCAACTGAGGTGGACCTGGTTGAGGACCGATGGCAGGCTTCTGATCCTGAGGAACATACTGTTGAGTATAGGGATTCACCGGTTGCTGTTCATGGAGTGGAACAGGTTGTGGTTGTCCCCATTGCCTTTGATCATAATCGACTACTGCCTCAGGTCTTGCAATTGTTCCCATTGGAGTGGTGACAATTATCGGATTAGGATCAGAGGGGTCTGAAGAACACTCGATCCTGTAACCTGGAGGTAAGAAGGTATTGAAACCTTGAATAAGGTTTGGATGTCCTCTGAACAAAGTAGACACCCTATCGATGACTCCCGGTGTATCAATGCTAGAAGAAAAATGTTAGTACATCAAATATCAAAAACGTCAAAAAACACTCGGCTCGAGGAAAGAGATTAAAAGGTTACCCTGAAGTCAAGATAACATAATGCTCGGGGTCAAAACCTTTGTTGAATTGTAAACTCACCTTTGACTTTTAAAGTCTTTCATTATATCCAAGAATAAATTGTAGACATCTGGTTGATTCTGAAATTGATTTTTGACTTGATCCAAATACGATAATGCGTCTTTAACGTTCAAAGGCTTATAGTTGGAGGAAGCAGCTTGAACACCGATGGAAGGTGTCAGTGTCGCAGAAGTTTGTTCTTGATGAGGAGCAGTGGTTGGTTCAGCTGGTGGTGCTGATGTTGTCAAGCTAGGTGGCAGCTGATTCGTTGATAAAGGTTGTGTTTGTCTCTGTTGTGGCTGTTGTTGCTGTTGATGTTGATGTTGATGTAAAATGGGCGAAGCAGTACCAAGATGTTGAGCTGGGGGCAGCAGATCCTATTTGGGAAAATGTTAGTAAAAAAACAGCAACTCGTTCAGTAGTTAAGATCTTTACTTACACGGTGAACGTCATTATGATTATTTATCGGTGAAATGTTGAAACCACTCCCATTATCGTGAGAATTTCCCAATCCAGGAAGAGATGGCAAAAAATATTGGCCTGTTGCTTGAGTTAGTATTATAGCCTTTGTGAAATCATTTTGAATGACACATACCGTTCTCCAAACTTGACGGTGGGGGTAATACTGGAGGGTTCTGTTGACGCCTGTTCAAATAAATGATAGTTAGTAACATAAGACTCCTGATAAACATAAAACTTTGTAAATAACGTGTAAAACTTACTGAAACGAAGGCTGCATCCCCAGTCTGTTCTCATGATTATTGTTACCGTCCTGAGTTTCGGGACCTTTCCAATTACTGTTTTGCATGATGAGTTGTTTAATTCAGTGTCCAGTTGTTTCTTTATCCATAAATAAAAACTTTGTTCTGATTATATTTGAAAAAGTCGAATTTCAATCTGCTGGAAAAACTAGTATTACAGGTGATTGATACAGGAAGCAAATTCAAAATGACACTGGTGAAAACAATTAGAAGTTGATGGTTCTGAACAAGTAACTGAACAATGTTATAACTGGAGAATATGAGAAAAAATTGAGATTCAATCTCTGCAATTTGAAAAACCAGAGGGAAAAACAAACTCAGTCTCGAAAACAGGGTAACCCTTCAGCTTCAGCTTCTTCTTCTTCTTCTTCTGCTCACCTCTATCTCTGGGGCTGTCCAGCATTTCCCTTTGCGCACAGGCGTGTTTTTTTCGTGCAAAGGGCGAAAGAAAAAGCACATCGAGAAATAAACTTCGAGGGACTGAAAGTGTGTGCTACTTGACTTGTAAATAAGAGCTATCCAGGGATCATCTCCAATTCTCAATATGAATGCTCCAGACAGATTCGAATTATTTATATTACCCGATGGTGTATCCAAGTAAGTTCATTCCACTTCAGTATCGATCAAGATCAATTTTTACTAACTAATCTTTTCTCAAGATTGAATATAACGCCAGATCCAAGAGTTCCAAATTGTATATTAATCAAGTTCGAAAGAGAAGACCACACATTAGGAAATGTGTTGAGGCAGCTGTTGATCAACGATCCTAAAGTTATATTTGTAGCTTATAAAATTGAGCATCCATTATTTGCAAATTTTGTGATGAGATTACAAACAGAAGAAGGTTATAAACCAAGAGATGCTTTGAGAAATGCATGTACGGAGTTGATTAATTTGTTAGGTGACTTGTCGAAAAAATTCGAACAAGAATGGCAAATTAAGGCCTTGGTGGAGAACAATGCAGATGACGACGACGATGACGACGATGAAGGAGGTTTATTTAGATGATCAACAACATATTTCGCAAGCTTTTGTTAAATTATAAAAATTAGTTCAAATTGTTTAGTATAGTACAATAATTTCATTTCTTTCCAAGCTCTGTTAAACAAGTCTTATAGCATGTTTTTCTTAAGTTTACTGATGAAGTCTCTTTAGACATTACAAATGATTTTTTTTTGCTCTTTTAGATATTTATATATAGTTAATTAAAGTGATGACACAGCTAGAAAATGGGAAAAAAAATTAAAGCAAATAGCAAACGGGTTCATTTGAGCCTCAAAAAGGATACTGTAGAAGATTTGTTGAAATCAGTGGGTATGGAAATTAGATTTCAAGGAAAACTGAAATTATTAGGTTATAAAAGTTTGTTCAAACTTTTCTTCATAACATCAAACTTCACATAAAAAAATTCATCGGATATATGACCTTCAAGTGCAGATCTGAGTGAAAGAGTGGTGACTTTCTTCGATGAATTGATATGAGTTAGCGTCGAGCCTTTAAGTATATATTTATGATGGTCTTTAAAATTCCATTGGAAAGAATCATTGGATAAATGAAACATAACAAATGCATCATTTCTTTGATAGAATTTCATATAAACAATTTCACTAGATGAGTTTTGACCATTACCCCCGGATGATAAATTGGCCTGCATATAGTTTTCGAAAAACTTTAAAATATCAACACTGTTTTTTAAAATTGATGGTATTGAATCTTCAGCATGTTTTCTTATTATTCCGTTTCTAACATATTCAATATGTTGAGAGTCATCTCCTACTCTTAAAATAGAGTCTCCGCTGTTGAACAACACTCCAATAGTTTTTGTCGATAACTCAAAAGCAAATCCATGCTTATTACTGTAATCAACCCATTTGGTGATTATTATAGGTGCTTGAGGGTCAGCTGGTTCATAGTGTCCTGCTTCCAGTTCCTCAATAATCTCAAGTAGTTCCATTATTGCCTTCAGCGAAGATACTTGTGATGTTCTTTTGATTTCCTTATACTTATTCTTTGTATTGTTTGGTGACAATGAAGTTGGTAAAAGCTTTTCTCTACTCAATTCTCTCAATTCTTGCTGTTTTAAAAGCTCAACTGGAGTTTGTTTGTGGTCATTGATTCCTGCTTTCAATTTTGAAGCTCTGAAATTGATAGATGATTCTTCTTTTGTTAAGGAGGAGAAATTAGGGGCATTTCTTAAAGTTTCCAACGTGAGTTTTTTAGGGAATGCACCGGCTTTGAACCAAGGGTGGTCTAAAATTTCATCAAGCGAAGGTCTTTGCAAAGGATTGGTTGCTAAAATATCGGTAATCAACGATTTGGCTTCGTGTGAAATGGGGAATTTGTCACTACTTGGAAAGCTATAATCATTTTGCTTAATTCTTTCATAAATGACCTGTACATCTTTGGATTGAAATGGTGGTTTACCACATAATAAGGCATACATCATGACCCCAATTGACCATATGTCAACCTCAAATGAATGCCCGGTGTTCTTACCGCCTAATACTTCAGGTGCAATATAATTTGGGGTTCCACAGATGGTATATTTTCTTGAACTATCGGGCGCGAGAACTGAAGCCAATCCAAAGTCACCAATTTTCAACTCCATTTCTGGGTCAAAGAAAATATTACCCAATTTTAAATCTCTGTGAATAACTCTTCTTGAGTGTAAATATTTTATAGCGCCGATAATTTGTACCATAAAATATCTAACTTCTGGTTCCGTCAAGGACTTTCTTGTTTTCAACAATTCCATCAAACTCCCATTTGGGCATATCTCAAGTAAGATATAAACGTTGACATCATCTTCAAAACAGTCAGTGAAACCAACAATGTTACAATGTGACATACTCTTGTGAATCTTGATCTCTGACAACAATTTAGTTTTAGTTTTGTCATTCTTAATTGAAGCTTTGGCAACGGTCTTTGCAGCATAGATTTCACCAGTCTCATCTTTCATCTGAAAGCATCTGGCAAACCCACCTTCTCCTAAAAACAATCCACAATGGTATCCTCTACCCGCCCTTGTTCTAACGATAGACGGTGGAGTTTTGCACAAAGCTGATAATTTCTCCTTCTTCTTTTTAGATGTTTTAACAGTTGGCTTGATTGGGGTCAGAAGCTGACTTCCAACAGCCAAGTTTTGCCTTTTGTTCAAGTCTGAAGGCTGCAATGGTTTCAAAGACATTTTCTTGTGCTTGATTGAAAACCGATCTCTGTTATGTGTTGGAGGGGATTAAGCCACTTTGTTGCAAATGGTACTAGATATTCGATCCACTGTTATTGTTACAAGACTTGAGAAAGTGAATATCGGTCAAATACTATCAAACTCGCAAAGAAAAGTTGGTTCTATCAATTATAATAGCAGCAGGATATATTTCAACTTTAAAGAAGATCTCAGTATTTTGTTTTGTCAAAATAGAGGAAAAAAAAATTGAAAAGCATGTTTACAAATTTCCCCATTGAGTAACTTGTTTACACGAATGGCAGAATGCAATAAACACCCACGAAGGGAAATTCCCGAGGTACAGGGCTTGATTATCAGTCGCTGGTGATGGGGCTGT
The DNA here is from genome assembly GCA_030567655.1 of Nakazawaea ernobii. NCBI lineage: Eukaryota > Fungi > Ascomycota > Pichiomycetes > Alaninales > Pachysolenaceae > Nakazawaea > Nakazawaea ernobii. Next base: position 40,616 of record JAJLSN010000277.1, read on the forward strand.
TATCATTGCTGGTGATATAAGTGGAATTCATTCAAGAAAGGCCTCTGTTTGTAAAGTTTGATATGGTGTGACTGGGTTGCACAAGTTTGTTGTAATGTTAAACAATGGAATAATAGGATTACCGTTTTCAGACTGCAAAGCGCCCCTATCATATATACCCTTTTTGAAATGGGGCTTCTATTACGAGACAATGGTCACCGAGTAGAGGTTACTGAAGAAATAACCTATAAATGTTTTCATCCAGTTTGAAGTGCTCCAAGCAATGACTTAAATGAAGGCCACTTGACGCTTCATGAAATGTTGTTGAAATTAAAAATATTGCATTCTCTATTCATGAAAAATCTCAGCCCTCTATATGTTTCATCAGAAGAGAAAGAACACCATCGGACGTTCTTAGAAGTTAGCATAAAGTTAACAGAAGGACCAATGCTCGTCAACAGATATTGTGAAGAGACTTGTAACGACATTAACTGGATAACGTTGTTGTATAATTTTACAATAAGTGAGTTGCGAACCTAACAAGTTAAACTTAAAAACACAATAAATGATTGATACAAGAATAAAAGGAAAATAAACCATCTAGAACCCTCTCAGTTTTCTTAGAATCTACCTCTTCCTCTCGATCCACTGAAACCACCTCTTGATCCTCCTCTTGAAGAGAATCCACCTCTTGACCCACCTCTGGCACCACCACGTCCACCGAAGCCACCTCTTGAGCCACCGAAGCCACCTCTCGATCCACCTCTACCACCTCTGGCACCACCACGTCCTCCAAATCCACCTCTGGCGGCACCTGGAGCCTTCTTTCTCTTTGGCTTAGTTCCAACAGCTTTTGGTTGCGGCAAGAATCTTTCCAAAGGCAACAACTTATCTGGACTGATATAGAACTTGTCTCCCTCTTTGAAAGATTTAGCAACAACACCTTCAGAAGGTTTTATTGTGAAAAATACTTCATTCAATGGACCCAAGATTTCATCAACCTTACCAACCTGGGTCTTGTTTTCTAAAAATATTGGAGCATTAAAATATGGAATTTTCTTGTTTATTGATGAACAGACAATGTCACCTTCACATGAATGTAAGAATGAACCCATTTCAAGAACGACATCTGGAGGACCCATTGGGGCAGATGTTCTACCACCGAATCCACCTCCAAAGCCTCCTCTGGAACCACCTCTTGGCCCCCCTCTGGAGGAGCCTCCTCTAAATCCACCTCTACCTCTATTCATGATAAAAGTATATATGTGTATGTAGGTATAAGTGTTATTGATAAATCAAACTATCTATCTATAATACTTTAACCTCTATGTTCTTTCAGTAAAAAATTTTCTTTTTTTCTTTAAATTTTTCTGCAATTTTTCAAAATTTTCTTAGTAGAGGTGAGAAGTGAGCTGGGTATCAATTTCGCCATATCCGGGCACAGACAGATCTTTTCCAATGTAAAAAATCAGTTGTAAGGCCAGGAAGAGCTAGTGGGCAAACTCGTCTAGTCATTATCACTGAATTGCAAGGTCTGATAGGTATAGAGTCACTTTGTTTGCGTTCGAGGAGTTTTAACAGAAACATAAAAAATCAACAATGGCAAATCCAGAGACCACCTCGAGATTTGGTCGTATGGCACTGAAGCACTGGATTGATAAAGAACCAAAAACACTGGATCCGAAGCTAGTATCCGACATTTACAGCACAATAATAAGCAGCACCAGCTCAGATTCCAGTGACAACAAGAAGCTTTTGCATGACTTGAAATATTTGAGAGATTATCTTTGGCCTTTGTTTCATCCCGATCTGACTGATGACCATGTACTTTCGATATTGATCCTTTCCGGTACGGAATTGGATATAATACTACAGGACGAAGCCAAATTCCATAATTTGTATTTCAGAGTGATGTCCCTTTTTTCATCCCTCCCCAGCTTGTTGATAGACGTCAAAATATATTTGGTAAGCTTTGTGGAGAGAATCTTACAACATCCTAATTTTGTGAAACTCAAAAGACTTTTCACTCACGTCTTCTCCATAATTATATGGGAACCATTAACTTATAGAGAGAAGTTGATATCAGCTGACCCATCGTTGCAAGAGGAATATCTACAGCAGGCTAATGCCATCCAAACCTTTTCAAAGGAGGATAAAGCCAACTTTTTATTACAGAAAAAATGGCTCTACAATTTGCTCATTGACCACATCGAAATTCTCCTGAAAGACAATGTGAACCCATCTGAATCAACTTCGTTGTATAATGAGAGAATGGTATCTCTTATAGTGACTATCGTTAGCCACAAATTCACAAGAAAATACGCCAATATTCTAGTCAAAGAGTTGAACTATTTGGCGGTTTTGAAAGTGTACTTCTTGCAGCCCAAATTGGTAAAGCTTTTGGAAATGTATACGCGGTATCCTATAAATGACTTTACAGGAATATCAGATACGTTGGAAGTGGTGAAAGTTTCTTCTGCGAAATTTCACGAACTACAATATGCATTATACTCTGAATTTAGAGACCAATTTCGTTGGATCCTTTCTGTTACAACCACAAAGTTAGAAGATAAACTTCGTGATCTGCTTAAGTCATTTACTTCAGACCAATTGGTGCAATCTTGCAAGCTGATTTCAGTCGAATTAAGTCCTGAGATGGAAGATTTCCCACCGTTGATGATAGAAGCTATTATTTGCAAATTCAAGGGAACACTTCCCTTCTCACTTAATAGTGAAAACATTTCAACATTCATCGCTCGAGTATCACTCTCGAACAAGCCAGTTTTCTCTATTCCAAGGTCCAACCTGTTTTGCTTGGATTTGAATGATTTCCTATTGAGAAATCTTTACAACGAACAGAATATCATAGAGTCTAGTATTTCAACAACAGTTTTCAACTCTTTACCAGATCCTAAAAAGCAATTGAAGCTTTTAGAAAATGCTGTCAAATTTTCTCACTCAGCAGACTTTGGTGACGTTATCTGTGAGTTAAATTTTTCCTATCAGAAGAAATCGAATGAACTAAGAAAAGAATTTGACTCAATCAAGCAAGGCGACTTCGTGCTACTACTCCAATTGGCAGCTTCTGGTTCCCACACCTCCGAGTCTTCAAAGACACCTAGTGTTGAGTCGATGCAAGTAGCGGAGGTGATGGGTATGGAAAGGGATGGGGGCAAAAGTTCGATTCCTTCCAACGCTGACAGCCAAAGAAAATATCTCATTTCATTCAAAAAGGGTCAAATACATGATGTTTCTAAAATACCGGCATTCAATTGTTTGATCAAAGGACCTTCCAAACGCAGTTTAACTAAGTTGGAAAACATTTACCGCATGCTCGCCTCAAAGCATCTTGTTCTTCCTTCCTGGTCGATTGACTTTTTACTCGGGAACTCACCTGCTGGTACTTCATCTACTTGCAAAGCTGCAGCCCGACCAACGTTTTTGCAACTCGGGGGATCTTTCGATTCTTTGGAAGATGTAAGGGCATTCTACCAGAATTTCAAAGTTGAAATAGAAGCTGGCGGTGAACCAACGAAAAAGAAAAGAAAGACAAACTCGTCATCTGTTAATACTGACGTCAGTAATCCTCCCTTTGCTATTGATTTCTCAGCTGAAAAAGAGGGAACGTTAAAAGTTTGTCAGTATGCGGACCTTCTACAATCCCTATGGCTTCCCAAACTTTTACTTCTTCAGAAGTTTCAAAAATCTTATCAGGCACCTTCACAGGATTGACTGTATTAGATTCTTTTAATAAACACATTATTTCACAGATTTTGAACAATATTAACCAGAATTTCCCATTGGAGCAATCAATAGTCCTTTCCAAAGACGAGACCGTCTTGAGTGACCTTTGTGGCTTGCTTAAGGTCCGTCTTTCAAGTGTATTCTATAATTCCAACAAGCTTGAAATTGAAGCTGAAGAAAAAGTATTGTTGAATAGGGTGAACGATCTTGCTCAAACTTTAAATGTTTTTGATTATAAGGTTGAAACCGCAAAAGCTGCTCTTCTGTTCTTCGAACTACACGTTGAACCTGCATGGTTAAAATATCTTCTGGAATTGACGAAAGAAGGCACTGCTCAACTGGCTGAAAATTACCCATTTCTGAAAAACATCAAAATAGAAAATGGGTTTGTCGATATTGTAAGAGACTATAAAGCGATAACTGATGTGTTTAACAAATTGGAGGGAATGAATCGGGATCGGTTCATCAATGATCAGTCGTTATCTGTTATTAACTCCAAGATCATATTGATGTCAGTGGACCACTTCCATGATAAACACCGTCTATTCCACAGAATTGATAATATCATAGCTCTTGACAAAAATTTACAATTGGAAATAGCGATGTGTTCAAATTCAAATGAACACATCAAGAGAATCATTTCTCTTTAGCCGATCAGCTACAGCAGTGTATAATAACAAAATCAAATATACAATAAACTTTAGCCTATTAAAATCAAAAAAATATGAAATCTCTTTTTATCAAAAGTACAACAAATAATTACAATAAACACTCAAACATATAACGCAGCACTTAAGCATGATCTAATAAGTGATTAGTAGCATTCTCCAAGTTCCAATTCTCTTTATTTAAAGCCTCAATGACAGCTTGTTGCGAGAATCCCATACCTGTCAATTCCTGGATGGCCAATTCATGAGCGTGTGAGTCTTGGTGTGAGCCAACGACTGGAAAAACCTGAGGCTCAGTGGCTACATTCGAAGTCAGTGGTTGTTCAAAATTATCAGCATTGCTGTTGCCAAATCCTTCAAATAATTGTTCCCACTCATCGTTGTTTGCTTCTGTGGTGCTAGGTTCCAAGTTATCAAATGAGTTGAACATGTCGTTTTGAGCAGCAGAATCACTAAATCCTTGATTAAAAGCATCATTTGCATCATCTTCGAAACCTGGAATTTGTCTACTTTCTGGCAGAGCTTCTTCCAAACCTGCGAACTCATCAAAGAGGTCATCTCCCTTTGGTGGCTCGGCGGATTCAGCAACGGCTGGCTCCAAGTCATCAAATTCATCGAAGGCGGTCTTTTTTGCGTCTGGAAGACTGTCTAAAGCATCATCAAAGTGCTCTTTAGGACCTTCCTCATCAGATGAAGAGTCGCTTTCATCATAATCTAATTCTTTAATAGGAGGGAACTCTTGGTCGATTTCACTAGGATTAACTTCCCTGGATGATTCTTGAGCATCAGTTGATTCTACAGGCTCCTCAGAAGTGACAAATGCACCTGGAATAGCAGACAAAACTGGTTCCTCTAAGGCATTTCCTTTAGCAAAACTCTCACCATAATCACCATCCTCGGTAGTTTCTACGGATTCAGTCAGTGGATTGATGGTCAAACTACTTGAAGATGGTTCATCGGCTGGACTTAAGCCATCACCCAATTGTTCGTTGGTATCCTTTCTCTGAATTGTATGGGCATCGTCGTTCTCAGCCTCCACAATTTCAAAGGACTCTCCCCCTGAAGATGTTTGTGATGTTTCCCTGACTTCACCCTCCGTAGATTGATCGACATAATCTTGAGATGTCTGCTCATTGTGAGGATGCAATTGGTTGGATATAGTTCCTGTTGGTGTTGCAATTTCTTCTTCAATTGATGAAGGTGTTCCTGGTTCTGACACATCTTCTTCCCCTCTAACTGAAAGTGGTGGATTATTCAGAACGCTTGAAGAAGTTGAGTGTGGAGGACCTAATGGTAAATTAAAGTTCTGATATTGCTGAGAATATTGAAAGTCTGAACCGGCTGGAGAACTGACTGGAGTTTCAGTTGTGGTTTTTTCACTTGGAGCAGATGCAGCTACAGTGTTTGATGCAGCAGAATCCAATGCGGATCCCTCAATGTCCTTTTTCTGAGGTTCTTGAGACTCTTTTTCTTCAGTAGCTGGTGTGATAGCACTAACTTCTTTGGTTTCTGAATCAGCAGAAAACATCGGTTGGGCATCCTCTGGTGTTTTCTGTTGTTGAATCAGCAGATGCTTTTCTTCAAGATCTTTTTTCTGTTGAGCATGATATTGCATTGTAGAGTTGGTACCTTTCAACAGTGACTTGGTCATCGCAACGGTGGCAGCTGCAGCTGAAATAGCAGCGGTGAGCATAGGAATCTCAGACTTCAAGGAATCGAGCTTGCTCTTAGCAGTTGCGTGTTCACCTTCAACAGCTTCAACTTCTTTGTTTGTGTTTTCAAGTTCTGATCTCAAAGCAGAATTTTTCGATTCCAGAACATTGACTTGCTGTTGAGTAACACTCAACAAACTAGCAGCTTGCTTCTGCTGAGCTTTCAATTGTTCGTGTTGATTACTCAACTCGATGTTCTCAGCATTTACAACACCCAATCTTTCTTTCAAAGTCTCAATTTCCTTTTGAGAGCTTTCATATTGTACTTGCAATTGTTGCAATTTAGCTTGAGTTGCATGGTAATTTGCCTCAGTCAAAGAAGCCTCTTTTTGCAAATTTTCAGTCTCCTGTTTAGATTGCACTAAAACTGACTCTACCTCTTGAACTTGAGTTACTTCTTGATCGTACAACACTCTGAGCTTAGTCAACTTACTTTCAATATCTTTTTTCAACAGTAGGATTCGGTTCAACTCACCAGTAGCCCTTTCACGTTTGTCATTCAACTGAGTGGTTTGATTAGTCAATGAACCAATTTGGTTGGAAATATTGGCAATATCGGTTGTAGCCAGCGAAAGTTGTCCAGAGACTTCAGAGTCAGCGAGTAAATCGTTATTTTCTGGAATTGCGCTTTGAGCAGCAGGTTGTGGTTGGGTAAAATTACCTGTAAACAGTCTTGACTGAGCCGGCTGTGATGAGAATGATGAAGAAGGCTCATTGGTGAAGTTGCTCAAAGCTGCATAATTTGAAGGAGGATTAGCCTCACCGGTGAACTGAGGCTTCAGATCACGAGCAGGAATGACCGGTCTTTGGGAACTTTTTACCGGTTCTGCTGAGATTGGACCCTCGTCATCATCACTTTCTTCTTCAAGTAAAGAAGGAGGTTCATGTCTTTGATCCTGCAGTTGCTGAGACTGCATTTGCTGACCAAAACTTGAAGATGGTACAAATGGAGCCCTTGTACCAGTCAGTGAGGAAGTCAATTGAGGCTTGACAGGTGCAGTTGTAGTCAGTGCCTTGGCAATAGTTGGAGTAACAACTGGTGATGAAAACAAATCATTCAAAGACGCCAAATCGTTCATGGAAGATTGAGGCTTGTAAGTTTGCGATGACAGCGTACTAGCTCTTTGAGGTGGATTCGGCAGTGAATGTGAGCCTCTTTGCAGAGCTGAGACGATCAAGCTTTCTGGGACAATGTTTGGTAAATCTCCACCACCTATCTTTCTATTAACCAAATATAAGGCAATGCTGAATTCTCTCTTGGTGAATTCACCTGAATTGTCTACATCTGCCAAATCCCAAATTGCACCCAACGTATCTTGTGGAAGATTTGAGGTCATTAAAAACTGTGCAACCTCATTAGGAGTCAAAATACCTGACCTCTTCTTGTCTAAATTGTCGAATATGGCATCGAACTGTTGTTTTTGAGCTGCAGAGATAACCCAGTCTTGAGAAGAAGAAGAAGAAGTTATCGAGCTATGAGAAGATTTTCTTTGAATTGATGGTGCCCTCTGTGGAACGGCTAATTGTGGCTTTGGCGACAGTGGTCCGGAAGCTGGTGCTTGATCAGCAATATTCCAAATGGCATTTGGTATGAATTGGGGAATCTGTTTTATTGAACCATTGATGGTGTTTTGAATAAGGTGCATTGCCATGATGAACTCTTGTTGAGACAATCTACCTGATTGTTGCCTATCAACAAGATTCCAAATTTGGCCCAAAGTTGGAGTAGGCAAGTTTGCCTTCAAGAAAATAGATCTGGCTTGATCCCCATTGAGTACTCCATTTGGAGCAGTTCTATGGAACAACAGTCCGAATTTAGCCACATCTTGTGAAGTCAATGGAGGAAATACAGCTTGGGAAGAAGCTTGTCTTGATACCGGAGCACCTGATGGTTGTGTTTTTACAGCTTGAGGTGCGCCTGGCGCCAAATTGGCAATTGGACCACTCATCTCCATCAATTCCAAAGACGGAATAGCTCCATTTTGGCAATGTCCAATCAATCTCAACGAGGCAAAGAAGGCAGACTCTGTCAAAAATCCATTACCTTCGGCATCAGCCAATTGCCAAATATCACGCAACATACCAGTTGACAACCCTGATTTTTCAAAGATAGGTCTTGCCACTTCTCCTGTGACAATTCCCAATCCTTCTTTGTCCACACTGTTGAATAACAGGCCATAAACAGATTTCTCCTCCGAAGTAAATTGCAATTCTAATATTGTCAGTAAATTGATTTAAAAATAGAAAATAATTGTCATTCCAGCATTCACTTACGTTGTTTCAGAGACATTGTTGACTGTTTTTATCCTAAATTATCTGACTGATTGTTTTAATATTATGCAATTGTATCTCTTTCTCTCTGTTACGCTCAAACTTGAAATTAATGTGGCGAAAGAAATCAGAATGTAATTTAATGATACACAAATCGGATTTGAAACAAGTCAATTACCAGTACAAAGAATTAGGAAAATAAGCGAATAGTTGATAAATAACTTTCCAAGTATCTCTCCGATCAATGGTTTTGAAGATGTTCCAATTGTAATTGATTGATAAAGTCTGATGGTTTATTCCGGTTGAGAGATTTTCTTGATTTTTTGATTATTTTTTTTTTGATGATTTCATTTTTTCTGTCGCTTTGATTCTCTTACAAATTTGAGTTCGTTTGAGTGTTTTATATATGAAATTGAGTTTTGTATCTGATAGATTGTGGAATGCTCCAATTGAATGTCAGGTTGAAAGTGAGGAAATGGGTCCTTGCTGGTATGTCACATTTATTTTTGTCTTTGATGAAGTTTGAATATTTACTAATCAGCCAGTAGCCCTCTTATTGTCCAGTGCAATAGCTGCTTATCTTGGATTTGCTAAGGTAAATTTGCCCAATGATAAACTAATTCATTTCATTGTCTTCTTCCAGTTAACAACTTTGTTTTATTGGACCATCGATACCGCTAATCGGAAAATATTGAGACTTCTAACCCTTGTGTGTTGTGTCTTCATAGCCGGTGTTGGCAGTGAATTTGCTCAAAATTTCATCACGCCGATGAGAAAGTTTGATCATAGGGATATCATCAGTAATGAGTGCGGGTCACTCTTGGCTTTGATTATCAGTGATTTTTGTAACAAGAGATGGGGTATTCTGAGAAGGACAAGGAGGTTGGCATTGATCAACAATGACCTTGAGTTGCAACAAGGGATTGCCGAATATGAAACAGAGGAAGACGGAGGTACCAGTAACAGTAGTGCCTACGAGTATGATGATACGATAAGTAATGATAACAATAATGATAGAGATGAATTCATAGTGGTTCAAACACCTTCTATATAATATATTTTTGATAGAGAATAAGCAGTATTTTGATTTCAACAGCTTCTACATACATACATATATTCAGCCCTTACGCGAAACAACTGTGTAGTTATTATATCTGACTGACGGGTTGCAACCTTGCTGAAAAGTTGATATAATTAGACCTAACCTAAGTCTTTCTTTAAAGCCTTAAAACACTCATCGGGAGAATTTTCGAAGAGCAGAGAAAAATCAAAAAAAAATCAAAAACAAAAATTAGATCTCTCTTGTTTACTTTGGTAGCAAACACCATCATAGCATAAACATTTGTATTATTTCCCTCGAAATGAGTTCTAGCGAGTCGGAAAGTGAGACGACAAGCTTCTCGAGGCTTAAAAGGCGAAGTGGTACAGTCAAATCGGACTCTGATTTGTCTGAAGAGGATTTACCCTTGTCCAAATTAAGTCAGTCTAATGATACATCACCAAATTCTGATTCAGACGATGAGAAACCCGTTACGAAGAAGCGTAAGACACTGAAACAATTGGCCGAAGTGAAGAGTGAAGATGAGGAAGATGACACTCCGTTAAATAAGAAGCCTCAAAAGGTCAGGCGAACAAAGAACAATGGTGCTGTGAACAAGGGTGGTAAAACCAAATCATTGGAACCAAAGAAAAAGCTGCTGGTTAAGAAAGAAGAAACTCCAGGTGCAGACGAGATGGATGAAGAGGAAGATGCCAAATACAAATGGTGGGAGGCAGAAGATATGGATGGTGAAATTAAGTGGGAATCTCTTGAACATAATGGTGTTATTTTCCCTCCTGAATATGAGACATTGCCCAAAAAAGTCAAGTTAATTTATGATGGCAAACCAGTTACATTGCCTCCAGAAGCTGAAGAGGTTGCAGGTTTTTTTGCAGCAATGCTTGAAAGTGATCATCTGAAAAACCCAGTTTTCCAGAAAAATTTCTTTAATGATTTTTTGAAAGTGTTAAAGGATGCAGGTGGTTGTCCTGAAGCTGAGATAAAGAACTTCAACAAATGTGATTTCAACAAGATGTTTGATCATTTCCAGATGGAAAGAGACGCCAAAAAGCTGTTAAGCTCGCTGGAAAAGAAGAAGATAAAGCTGGAAAAAGATGCGTTTGAAGAGAAGTATAAGACTTGTTTGCTCAATGGTAGAAAAGAACAAATAGGTAACTTCAGAATTGAACCACCGGGTTTGTTCAGAGGTCGTGGTGCTCATCCGAAGACTGGGAAATATAAGAGAAGAGTGCAACCAGAAGATGTGGTATTGAATTTGGGTGCTGACGCTCCGATCCCTCCACCTCCTCCAGGGCATCAATGGGGAGAAATAAGGCACGATAATAAGGTTGCCTGGTTGGCAATGTGGAGAGAAAACATTTCGAATAGTGTCAAGTACGTTAGGTTTGCTGCTTCTTCCTCTTTGAAAGGTATGAGTGATTTCAAAAAATTTGAAAAAGCCAGAGAGTTGAAACTTCATATTGAACGAATCAGAGATGATTACAGAAAAGATTTGAAATCAAATGTCATGCTGGATAGGCAACGTGCTACTGCATCTTATTTAATTGATATTTTTGCCTTAAGAGCTGGTGGTGAAAAATCTGAAGAGGAAGCCGATACTGTTGGTTGTTGTTCTTTGCGTTACGAACATGTTTCATTGATTCCTCCAAATAAAGTAGTATTTGACTTTTTAGGTAAGGATTCAATTAGATTTTATCAGGAGGTGGAAGTGGATCCAAAAGTTTTCAAAAATTTGAGAATTTTCAAAAAACCTCCAAAGAAACCTGGAGATGATTTATTCGATAGGTTGGATCCATCAATTTTGAACAAACATTTCCAAGGTTATATGCCTGGACTAACTGCCAAAGTGTTTCGTACTTACAATGCTTCCAAAACAATGCAAGATCAATTGGATTTGATTCCAAATGAAGGAACTGTCAATGAAAAAGTTGTTAAATTCAATGCTGCTAATAGAACTGTTGCTATTTTATGTAATCATCAACGTACTGTAGCCAAGGGTCATGATGCAGGTGTTGTCAAGATACAAGAGAAAATTAAGGAAATGGTTTGGCAAAAAGTTAGATACAAAAGAATGATCCTTCAACTTGATCCTAAATCACTCAAGAAGAGACCTGATTTTTTTGAAGAACTCGAAGATTTGACGAAGGAGGAAGAAGCTACAGTACATACCAATGTGATTGCAAGGGAGAAAGAGAAGTGTCATAAAAAATTTAAAAGGGAAAATGAAAAGAAAAAACAGGAGGGGGCTGAAAAATTGTCCAAGGATGAGTTGAAACAATGGTTGGCAAAAGTTGCGGATTTGGAGAAGCAATACAAACAGGAATTGAAGTCTGGTAAGCCTGAAGTCAAGGCTGGAACTACTGTTGAAAAATTGGAACAACAAATAGAAAGACTTGAGCAAAGAATTGCAAACACAACTTTGCAATTAAAAGATAAAGAGGATAATTCCCAAGTTGCTTTGGGTACTTCCAAGATGAATTATATAGATCCAAGATTGACAGTTGTCTTTTCGAAGAAGTACGATGTTCCAATTGAAAAATTGTTTACAAAAACCTTGAGAGAAAAATTTCATTGGGCCATTGAAAGTGCTGATAAAGATTGGAAGTTTTAGTTGAAAAATTCACTCAAGATTACATATAGGTCATGTATATCAATAATTTAGCAATAGTTTCTGTTATCAATTAAGACTTCCTTATACTGGATGAGCAATTCTAGACTTGTAGAAATGATTTCGGTTGTATAATGTTTGAGTCAGTGAGAAAGTGGGGACTCGTCACTGAGACTCATTGCACAGTACTATCTACAGTTGAGGTAAGAAGTCACCATATCATGCCTACAAGTTATCGAAGCAGTTATGTCTACGAGTGTGTATCTTGCTGGTGCAAGTTCAACTGTAGGAAACAAACAATAGAAACATGTACAATTATTGTTCCAACTAGCCGAGAAAGATCTTCAGTTGCTGTATTACTTTTACATAGTAAAAAAGTGAACTATACGTTGTAGGTTGGCGTTTAGTTCTATGCAGCATCGAACGTGAAAAAAAACACCCCAACGCGTTGCCAACTTTTCAGTACTCAAGTCATTCAAAAACCGCTGATTCACCCAGTTGATTGACAGACGGAAACAGCTCACCTTACCTTGAGGCATGATGAGCATACTTCCCTTGTGGATCAGTTGTGTATTTGAGGCAGGATGCTGGGATTGTTGTTATGAGAGTGATGTATATATCTAACAAGCCTTGGTGCACTTGTGCATCGCCCAAGTATTTTTCTTTTTTTATTTGCGTTTGCATTTTCATTTTTCGCGTTCAAAAAAATATTTTGTTCTCCTGCATATATGTAGAGCGACTTGAAGGGGGGAGTTGATTTCAAAGAGACACAATAGTACGGTTATCGTGATCAGAAGCGATAGTAAGTAATGGTTTATATTCAAGACACATTTCTCTCTTTGATTTTCAAGAGTTGTTTGTCTCGATTTAACACAATTTGTATATATATAATCATTTAAAGCTTTGACATCAAAACATCTATTTGTTAATACTAATGATGGTTTGCCTGAAGTCATTGATACCCATAGTGCTTTGCATGGCACTCATATCGGAGTCGCTGTCTACAACAGCAAAGACAACGGCAAAAACCACGAAGTTGCCTTCATTGACTGAATCATCATCATCATCCTCCTCCTCGTCATCATCATCATCACACAAGTCAACAAAGTCTGGCTCTTCCACTACATCGGCTTCGAGCAGTTCCATGACTTCACACTCATCTTCATCTTCATCTTCATCTTCATCTTCATCTTCATCTTCATCTTCATCTTCATCTTCATCTTCATCTTCTCATTATACTTTCACTGCCACTATTCCCGCTGACACGTTGAAGAACCCATACGTTCACAATTCTTCTAGTCCCAACGGCACCATATTTATTTCAATTGGTTCAATTATTGGAGCAATATTTGTTGGATTTTTTGGATTTTTCCTGCTATCCGTGATTGTATCAAGAATGAGAAATACTTCAGATACAGAAGACTTATTTGATGACTATGAAGATAAAAGTTTTGGTTATGACCCTTCAATTTTTGGAAGATATCTGAATAGAAACAATGATGGGAGTACAATACTGGATTTCGATAATGACAAAAAATCAATGTTCAAATCATCTGCAAATTCGGTGTACTCATTTGGTGGAGACTCCACCATTGGATCCAATATTCTATTACTGTCGGGGCCTATTGATGATAATGGGATGACACAACAAGGCCGTCCTCTTATGAACGCGTTATTGACTCAAAATAACAGCTCACAAGCTCTCAATGTCAACGTGCCGAATAACAATAAGGCGAATAGAAAATCGAGGAATTTGTCAATGTATATTTCACCTTTGGAGATGGCGATGAATCAATCGCAACTTGGGTTGCAACTGCCAAGTTCAACTTTTGATCCTAATTCTCCAAATTTCACAAATAGTCCTATAAGTTCAAATTTCCCATCGTCTGTTGAACAGAGTTCACCAGCAATCAGCTCAGAAACTAAAAAGGAAAAGAAAAAAGTTAGACCGCCAAGTATGTATTTGGATGACTTGATGGATGCATCGTTCATCAATGACAATACCGCTTAGATAACTACATTTTTCACAAATATTTATAACATATCATAATAAAAAAACACAAAATGATCATTCAATATCTATTTGTAACTGGTAAACTCATAATTTAAAAAAGCAGTTTGTCATTAAATTCCAACCTCAATCCCACAATCCCACACTAGCAAATCAAATCATCAAAAAATATAACAACATAAATAAAAGAATAGACAAACATCGCAACTAGAACTACTCTGTAGTCTCAACTTTCCTGGTGTAAGTGACACTGGGGAAGTAATTGCCTCGACCTCTTCTACCGCCACGGGATACGCTGTTTCGTTTTGGTGGGGCCCCATTACTATCAGCGGCGACTGTAGCATGTTCAGCAGTTTCAGCAAGCTTGGTGACTGTGGTCTCGTCATCACCTTTTGAATTCTTTCTGGAATTTTTAGATTGTTGTCTCGAAAGCGTCGGCTTCTTCAGAGTTGAAAGCTTTTCACCAGATGAACCTCTTCTTTCTTGTCGTTTTGCAAAGGTCTTTGTTGGTTTGACATCATTGCTTGTGACTGGCTTTTGTGTCGTTTCTGCTATCAGATTGGTGCCTAAATCCTTACCAGATTCTTGTGTATTGTTCGACTTGACCTTTGAGACCTCAGACGTTGCCTCTGGTATTGCCGTTGAGTCTCTTTTCAAGATCTTAACAGGTTTCGTTTGAATAGGATTTTGAAAATCTTGTTTCTGCTTCAAAACTTGCTTTGACTCTTGATCCAGGGATGAAGCTCCTTCCTTAGCTTTATCACCCTCAACTCTAGTCTTCAACAAGGAACGCGTTTTCCAATCAGACACAACTTCTTTATTCAATGAACCAACTTTGGAAACTTCACTTGGATTTGTTTCAACGTCGTCACCCAATCTGTAGGTCGTACTGTTTACTGACAATTTTTCCAACCTTTTCTTAATATCCAGTTCTATTTTGGATTGGTCAACTGGTTTGGCATTTCCAAACGGATTGGATTTGGGCTTTGATGGTGGTTGCGGCGTGGACTCGACAGCTCCATGGGAAACAGCCGCTTTTTGAATATCAGCAGTTCTTGGCTGATGGGCTTCTTGAAATCCACCGTTATTCTTGAATCTACTATTGTTATTGTATGGCTCTCTGTTGTTATTGGATATATAACCCCCAGCAGGTCTTGACCCACCACTGACGTGGTGAACGTATTTGTAATTACCAGCACCACCTCTCTTGGCTTCTTCCCCAAATGGGGTTGCAAATTTGAAGTTGAAATGAGGATCATCGTCCAAGATTTCCCTGTTGTAATTTCTAGTCTGGTTGAAATGGCCGTTATTATTATTGTGGTCGTTGCCCGTATATTTCAAGGGCTTCGCAGAATTAGCTGCAGGAGGATCACTGTGTTTCAATGGGGCTAGGCTGGCCGTCAACTTTTCAATGTCAACGTCGTCGTCATCAGCCCAATTGGTACTAGGGTTGATTCCTGAAACGCTTTCATCAAATACTTTTGGAAGCTCGACGTTTTGAGTCATTTTGAACTCTCTGTATAGTAATTTGATAATCTGCTATTGTTTTTCAAATACTGTTGTTCAATTGATTTGAAACTAGTACTATTCTTTGCGTCGCTTTATCGATTGATATGTTGGTGTAAACTATAGCTTTCAGTTCAATAAATTCAATGCTTTAAGAGTTAAAAATTGTTCAATAGTTTTGTAAAACTTAATACTGTTAATATTATTACAAGTACAATCTTTATAAAGCAGCTGTTATTTTTTCTAATTTTTTTTCTTTTCAAAAGTTTTGTTCTTAGACCTTTTAAGCGAAAGTAGACTCTCTAACAGTTATACAACAATAAGGGTCTCTCATGTACTGTGGAATTGGTGCCTGCTGTGATATTTGTCAGATATCGTTGCACCATGAAGAGATGTGTTCTACAATAAAAAGGATCAGATTTTCAAATGCAGCATGTTGTTTTTCTTCTTTTTGGGATATATTAAATACCACCTGCTTCTCTATACCATCTAATTCCCTTGTCGAAACTTGTGCAACAAACCCCTTCATTTCTATCACCTCCAGTCAAGCCGGTACGGATTCCTTTGCTGATGAATTTAACACCTGTTATCACTGAATCATCCAACTCTTCATCTTCCTCCGTGGTGTTTTCTGTGAAATCGGACTTGGAAATATTCAAGGTAGCTTCTCTCTCTCTAGTTTCAACATTCCACACTCTCAATTTCTTGTCAAATCCTCCACTCACTAGAAATGAACCTTCTTCATTGAAATCGATAGAGAAGCACCAGCCATCGTGGGCGTATCCTCCAATTCCAATGTCAGCGGAATGTGTGGCAGCTGTCAAAGTTCCAATCGTCTCTCCATAGTACACATCATACAAAGTTATTGTACCATATGAACCTGAGTCTCTAGCCACAGCCAATAGTTTCCCAACGGGAGAAAATTTCACTGATCTTACAGTTGTAGAAGAGGATTTAAGCCCAAATCCCAAGAAGGAGTAAGTTGGTTTCAAAGTCTCCAATTCAAACAAGTATACGTCACCATTTTGGTATCCAATTGCAACGTTTGAACCATCTGAATCAATATTGATTGAAGTTGCAAAATTTTTCAATTTTGAGTCTAATTTCCCATACAAGGTTAACGAAATATCACCATTTGAAATCTCCAAATTGTACACGTTAGCTATCCCACTAGGCTCAGTGGAGACAAATTTGTGACCCTTTATTGAGTTTTTCAAGAAATCAATCGCATAATTGTTGTGGCCACATATGGAAATGTTCAAATCGATAAAATTGCCATCCACTATTCTATAAAAATAAACTTCACCACCAAATGATGTGGCAGCAACTATCAAAAAGGACTGGGCTTCTATTATATCTTCAAACACAGCTAAATGATGCAAACCTTTATTATCTACAAATTTCTCAATGACTGAATCTTTTGGATTTGACATATCCTTGATATCATTGTTCCATAACTTGATGTATCCATCAGAACTGACGGTAATCGTGTATTTTTTCGATAATTCCAATCCCAAAATATCACTACGATGAGCAGAGGCACAATTCACTGCGGATATATATTGTTTCCCCATCTTTGTCGTTATCGTTGTTTCACAATTCGATCTCAAAAAGAAGAATTTTCTTCTTCTGCTGTTTTGTTTTGTTTTGTGTGTTTTTTTTTTTGTATTTAAAACAAATTAATCAGAGGAAATAGATAAATAGATAGACAGATAGATAGATAGATAGTTAAAGGGGAAAGACAGATAATGTACAATGAGCAGCTTTGATAAGAACTTCATAGAAATAACAATACCTTCCACCCACATAGAGGATGAAGTGGTTTTTTACGACATCCATGTGAAATTGCCCTACAAGAATTATGTCATTCCCAGGAGATTTAATGATTTCCAAAACCTTAAGCAGAATTTGGAGATATTACGATTGAATAACACACTACCCTATCAACTCCCGTCCAAGTTCACATTATTGTCCTCTGGTGATAAAGTCATTGAAAAAAGGAAACTCGGGTTGACAAAATTTTTGACTGATGTACTACACGATAAGAGTTTGAGAACTAACCCGTTAGTTTTGGAGTTTTTAAATTTACCCAAGACCATTTTTTTAACAGAAGACATGAACGTGAAGGAAGACTGGTTGAGCAAGAAAGGGGGCTCAACGGATATTAACAGCTGGGTACCTCAATTGAAGAATGTAAATAATACGATAAAAAATATAACGACAAAGATATTTAACAACCTGATAGATAACGCAGAGATTAGAGTACAAATGATTAGTGTTAAACAAGAAATTGACACTTTGGGGAAATCCTTATTGAAGGATGAACTGTCAATGGGTGAAGGAGAACAGAGAAGACGGATTGAATTATTATCTTTAACCAAGAGAGAATATTATGAATTGGATTCCTTAGTCAAAGAACGAAGTTCGAGAGAACAACCACAGATGCAAGATGCTAAGAGGCAGCAATTATTCACGACAAATAAAAGAGTCTTGGGCAAACCAAAGGAAACGTCAAAGACCTTGTCACTAGATAATGACGAATTGTACGCTCAACAACAGTTACAATTGCAAAATCAAGAGCAAGATATCGAACATATTCGCTCCATAATACAAAGACAAAGGGAGATTGCCGGGGTGATCAACGATGAAGTGAATGAACAAAACGAAATCTTGGATCATTTGACGCAGCAGGTTGATGATAGCAGTGACAAGATGAGAACAGCGAAGAAGATGATCAGGAAGATTCGCTAGTAACGCTAGCTAGTAACTAAGTAGTGTGTAGTATGTTTAAAATCGCTTTTTCCGGCCACAAACAAAGACGAAAAAAAACTCGACAATTTTGAAAATAAATTTTTTGCAGAGGAGCCCAAGGGAAGAAGAGAAGAGTGTGTCATCAAGGTTATGTTTTCTACTGGGTTGTTATCGAGGGCTTTACCGGTGATTTCTTCCACTGTGCCAAAGTACTCTTTGGGGAATGCTGTAAGATTTTACTCACCAGCTGTGAGAGTAACATATCATCAAGGTAGCAGACTTAAACTCACAAAACAAGAGAAGAAAAATAGAAGAATAGCCAAGGTTAATAAGAATAAAGCAAGACAATTACAACTTAAAGAAGGTAGTGAACAAGTAGATCCGGTACTTGGATCTCCCGATACCCCTTTCATCCATAGAATAAGAGCCGAAGTAGCGGAGAATCAATACATGGCCAAGGGTTTTAGAAAAGAGGAAGTGGATAAACTTTTGTATGGTGCTCAACAATCATTGTTATCCAAATTTGACTCTGAATCTGAGATTTGGTTGAAAAGAAAAGTCATTGAAGACTCTGAATCAAGAAGAGATGCCATTTATAGAATATTATCGATGAGAAATACATCAAAGAGAGATGAATGTAAATTAGCTGTGGAATTGGCCAGAAAGGAATTCCAAAGAGTTGAAGGTGATACTGGGTCTTCAGAAGTACAAGCTGCAGCTATGACAATCAGAATTCATTATTTAATGGATCATATCAAGGCTAATCAAAATGATTTGCATAAGATCAGACAATTGAGAATGCTTGTTCAACAACGTCAAAAAATTTTGAAATATTTGAAAACAGATAATCCAAAAAGATATTTTTGGGCCATTTACAAATTAGGATTGACAGATGATGTCGTACACAAGGAGTTCAATATGGATAAAGAATACATGGAGAGATTTGAAATTTGGCCAGGAAGAGTTCTTGTAAAGAGAACTACTAAGGACTTGGATCAAAAACGTAAGGAGAAGAGAAAGCAAAAGAGAGCATTGAGAGAACTAGCACTGGCTAAGCAAATTCCAAGTGATGCAACAACTGCTTAAGTCTATCTATTTCGAATCAATCTTGTAAATACATATGTTTTTTTTTTTTTGTTTCTGAATAAAGAAGTTTCATGTACACATAATAATAATAATTAAATAAATCAAAAAAAGACTGCTTACACTCTTTTGCTTGATAAGAAAAGAATGTCTCACAATCACCCTAAAAAGTCCTTCACAGGCTCCCCAATATGTTGCAAACTCAACAAGAAAGTATCATGACCGTACATACTGATTTCCTCACTTAATTCAACATGTTTGATGTTACTACCATCACCTTTCCCACTTTCTCTTGCACCTTCTCTCAACAAATCGACAATCTCACGTTGCTGCCATGCTGGGAACAAGATATCAGATTCAACCCCGACAACCAAGATGTCTTTATCAGAGAAATGCTTCATACCTTGTAAAAGATCATTTTTACTTTCCAATTGTGACATTCTACGGTCACGATTAGATACCTCTGTGTATGGAGTCTGTGGTAATGCACATGAGTCCAGTGATTGAAATTGTAAATCCTGAGAGGACAATGATTCCCCATTGAATTTCAACTCGGCTTGTTTCCTACTGTTTGATAATCTAGACATGTTACTTTCACCCAAGTCAAAAAGATCCATAGCCTTCGATATGTATAACAAGGAATTGGCATCATACTCCAAGCAAAATTTTTCACCCTGATGGTCCAAATATGTCTCAATAAGGAAATCTGGACATAGCGCTGGTTGCTTTGATGGGTCTGCTCTCTCTGTACCAAATCTGATTTCCCATTCAGGTCCAGACCTATACGTTATAGTGGCGATTTCTCTTGATAACTTCATGCCCATATGTGGAGGTATCTTATTTTCATAGTAAAAACCTCTGTTCCAATTAGGATCACTCATCAACACTTGACGTTGACAATGTCTCATGGCAATTGAATAAGGATGTGATTTTGCACATCCACTTATCGAAACAATTTTATTGACTTCATTTGGAAATTCAGAAGCGTATGCCAACGATTGCATACCACCCATTGATGAACCTATTGATGCGTGTAATTTCTTAACACCAAATTGTTCCCTAATCAATCTATTTTGCGCTCTAACCATATCATTTACTGATAATATTGGGAACCTCGTAGCATAATATTGACCATCTGATGGATCCTTTGTTGATGGTCCCGTGGATCCAAAGCACCCACCTATTACATTGGTGCAAATGACAAAATATTTATCAGTATCAAGATATTTGTTTGGACCAACAAAATTTTCCCACCATCCTTTCTTGTTGTTCAATTCGTTTGATTTAACATGAGATGATGCAGATAACCCAGTATGTATCAATATAGCATTGGTCTTTTCCTCGTTCAACGTACCCCATGTCTCGTATGCAATTTCAAATTTAGGTAAATAACCTCCATAATCTAAGAAAATCGGTTCATTTGATGTAAAATTCAAAGTGTTATGTTTCCCAACTTTACCATACGATGGTTCTGGACCGGACTCTGAATTGAGGAACCCCTGTGATCTGTTCTCGAGTTTGTCGAGACACGGGAATGACATTGGAGGATTAGATGATGTGTTGTTGATATTAGATGAAGTTGAAGTTGAACTGGAAGCTGCTTGTCTAGAGCCCGTTATAGATGCAGAATTGTGATTTGTTGGACGGGGTTTCAAAGAGTTGGAAGTCGATGATATCGAGCGGTATATCGAGCCATGATGTTTTGGTATGCTTCTGTATGATATGGCTGCCGACACCAGGTTTCTATGGCTATGCTTAGAAATGTTGATAAGGGCACTAGGCATCATGATGTATAGAATTTAATGATAAAGAATGAAAAAGTGTGGTTCCCCCTTTACCTTACAGAGCAAAATTGCTTTGATTAACTATCCTTGATGTTTGGAATGGACAGTGTGGCAGATAAAAATCTAATGGTGAAAACTTGCAATGTAAATTATAACAATCTTGCTTTTCAAACCCTTAGATCATCTATATTTATCACTATGCGATGGAAATTCCCATTCATTTGTCATTACTCAGTTTAAAGAAAAGTTTGTGCTTTTTTTTTTCAGTTGCATAAGAATTGTGTCAAGTCACGTGCTTTGCTTAATTAGTACTTGTTCGTTGCAGCTTGCCAATTACGGTAATTTTCGTTTTATAGTATTATTGTATTGTGCGATAGATAACAGTAGTAATAATAGTAGTATAAACCTATGTCAAGTCATCCTCATCCATGTCTCCTCCAGCCCCCAGTGCAGAACTGCCACCTAAAGTGTCTTTTATTCTCGTCAACAAGTCAACTGACCAGTTGTCTAATCTTTTGTATCGATCGAACTCTGCAGCACACTTACCAATAGCATCTGGATCTCTATCTTTAACACCATCCAAAAGCTGGCTTAAAAAACTGTATTCTTTCGTATTGAGAAATGAACGATCCCAACTAACAAACAATTGTAATTTGTTTACACCACCTGCATAGTCAGAGGCTGCCAATCTGCATAATGTCAGCTTGAAAAAATAATCCTTTACAGACCATCTTGAAGTAGGGTTAGCGACCGCTTTTTCAGCAACGGATTCATACCTCTGGGCAGCTTCAACGTATTGTCCCAATTGAGCTTTCAAGTCAGCAGCTCTTAAATAACTCTTGCTCGCTAAATTTTCTGCATAATCAGCTGAGTACCAATCACCTGCTTGGTCAAAAGCCATGATTGCATTATCCTTTTCATTTAATTGTAAATACAATTCTGCTAAATCAAATTGACTACCAGCAGCCGTTCTGAACCGGCCCTTCAATACAAGGTATTCGATGGCTCTGCTCAAACATCTGGCTGCATCAGCAGGACTCACCGTCTTATAAGCTCTATAGGCTTCTACCAATGCATTGCCAGCAAAGTCTGTGGATTCAGCCTTTAAATAATATTCAGCAGCTTTTTCATACAATTTAGCAGCTTGTGGGAGGTTTTTTTGAAATTTGTATTGATTAGCTGCCTCTCCATATAATTCAGCAGCTTCTTCAAAACGATATGTGGATGAACCTCCGAATATTGAGAAAAGTCCTGCAGAAGGTTTAGCTTTCTTGTCAGCCTGAATTCGATATTATGTTAGTATATACAAGTCTCAATCATTTAATTGACAATGCAAATCCTGCATGCAGTAGTTTCATAGAGCTTCAACTTACTTCAGCGATGAGTTGTAATGGATCCATTTTGTCTGAATGATAATGATGTAAGGATGATGGTGATGTTTTCTTTTAACACACAGAAAAAAATCACATTTGTGATAAAATAGATCCAAGGATACACTACTTTTTCTCCCTTAGGTTCATATTAGATGGTTGGAACAACAACAATCAACACCTTTACTATTAATACGCAATTTATTTTACACCTGAAAACACTTTCTATTTACGCCGTTGATCACCCAATTCCCATTGAAGCCCAAACGGGAACTATTCCTCCTTCTTCCCCGAACACATCATATCATATTTCTTCGAGGTGGTGTAGAAGTTTCTTGATATTTTGATTCACTTCCTCATAGTTATCCGCTTCTTTGTCAATACCATTGAAATGCTCTCCTATCGAAGTTTCAATATGATCTATCAATTCATTGGACTCATTCAATAAACTTCGAAGATTCTCCACTTGTGATTCATTTTCCTGTTGCAAAGATCGGAGTTGAAGCTCGTACTCTTTGATCTTCAGCTGTTTAACAGCTGCCAATTTCCCATTTATAATATCTTCTGGAGTCATTTTATCTGGGAATATTTTGGACTTTGTATCTTTGTTAAATTTCAACATCTCTGCTTCATATATCAAATTATCTAGTTGAGTCAATTTCAGCTCCAAGTCTCTCTCTTTATATATCAACCCAAACTCTTTCTTAGACTCGCTTCTCCAAAACTCATAGATCTGTTTTTGAGACAGCTCTAAATACTTCTTCCCGGTGAATGTCTTTGCAATGTTGGGGTAACAAGACTCAAGTTTCTCCACTGTCAATGTTTTTGAAGCTTCATCAAGGGCCTTCTCCACCACGTCTTTGAATTTTTGAAATCGTATCTCTTCTAATACTGGCTCTGGAGCCTTTTGTCTTTTCAGAGGCATATCTTTGATTATCTGTGTCTTTACTTCTTTGTTCTTCTTGTTGTTGTTTGTATTATTGATATTGAAATGTAAACAAAAAAGAGAGAAAAGAAAGAATTTTTTTTCCACAACTTTGACTGATCTGAGAGAAGAAGAAGAAGAAGAAGAAGAAGAAGAAGTTGAGAAAGATGTGTGGGATACTCTTCCACTACTCAAGACATGCGATACCGTCTCACGGAACAGACTATAACAGCTTGGATATTGACAACTTCTTGTCGGATTATCTAGATGAGCAAACAACAAAAACAAAAACTGGGCTACCTAGTGGAATTTCCAATTCAACTGATGTCTTTGACTCGTTGATTCCTAAAATCCTTTCTAAAGGGAGTGATTTCGCCAACTATCAAAAGTACGATCATCACATCGAATTATTCTCCTCTGTCTTATCCTTGAGATCCCCCTTCACCGAACAACCCATAGAAGATGAATCATATGTACTACAGTTCAATGGGGAGTTGTACAACGAGGAGATAGACGGTGATGACCATGCAAATGATACTGCTTTCATTTTCCAAAAATTGAAAGAATCTGGCAACGTTATAAAGACCATTGGTTTACTACAAGGGGAATTTGCATACACTATTCTAGATAGAAAGAATCACATGATTTACTTTGGTAAGGATATCTTGGGGAAGAAATCCTTATGTTATTCCGTTTCCAACGATGAGCTATACATATCGAGTTGTTTCCCCAGTGCAGACGTTAAACAAAACTTCACAGAGTGCTTGAATACCAGTGTATACACGTTCGATTTAAAGACTTTAACGTTGGAGGTTTTAAATTATAAAGATGACAATCATTTGCCCATGGACTATACAGTGAATGCAATTACTTCTATAACAAATGATAGGCAACTTCTTGAAACTATGGAACACAAACTTCGGACAGCAGTGCAATCGAGGATTAAAAACATATTCCCCTTGCATAGCTCTGCATCCAACTTTGGTATCTTGTTCAGTGGTGGTTTGGATTGTACCTTGTTGGCTTGTCTTGCTGCATCGCTTTCCGACTCTGGAACTAAAATTGATTTATTGAATGTCTCATTTTACAATCCAAGAACTCAAATGAATCCTTCTGACACACCAGATAGGAAGCTTTCGCTCAAGAGTTGGTACAACCTTTACAATATGTTCATTGATAAAGGAGTTGAGTTTCAATTGATTGAGGTGGATGTGCCATATGAAGAGTACACAAGACACAGAAGTAGAGTAATAGATCTCATATACCCCAATGATACAGAAATGGATTTGTCCATAGCAATTGCATTCTATTTTGCTTCAAGAGGAGTGGGGGAGAAGGTTATCTTTGATAGTGCATTGGGGGAGGAACCTGCCAGTTTCCAAAGAGAACCATATGAAAGCAAATGTAAAGTGTTGCTTAGTGGGCTAGGTGCAGATGAGCTTTTTGGAGGTTACACAAGACACGAAAGGATATTCACATATATTGCCAATGATAAAAAGAGAGAGCTCAAGGGTTTACCGCCAAAGGAAATTAATCACGATTTGAGTCAATTGTACAAAGATTTAAGAGATGAATTACAACTGGATCTTTCAAATTTGCATGTCAGGAATTTATCAAGAGATGACAAATTGATCTCTTCTTGGTCGAAGGAGTTGAGATATCCCTTCTTGGATACAAATTTCATTTATCTCGTCACCAAAGAGGTACCGCTCATGTCTAAATTGAATTATGATGATGTTTCTGGGAAAATTACCCGAAAATTGTTATTGAGACAATTGGCCAGTACCTTAAACATGGATTGGGTAGCTGATGAGCCGAAGAGAGCCATACAATTCGGTGCCAAGAGTGCAAAGATGGAATCTGGTACGGGTAAGATGAAAGGGACCGACAGATTGACTGACAGTCAGCACGTGTAAATAGCAAATTTTTCTCTCTTAGCACTTTTTTTTCAATTACCAGAAAACAATTAGTATTCCGTGTACAATATTTTATCCGTTATTCTCATCAATCACTCTCGTATCATAATCATTCTACCGCTTCAAAACTGGTAGTACCAATTTTATCTATAACTAACTAAAATATGTCTGACAGTGAACAAGAGTATGATCCTGCTGCTTCTACAGATGCAGTACCAAGTTTACAACATGAGAATGAAAATGAAGTAAACTCTTCTATTTCCCCAGAAGCCGAACCAAAAGAAATCGAACCAAGCTCTCCTTCTAATCAACAACCTGAACAGGCATCAGCCGTTGAAGATCATCAATCTGATAAAAGTGATGCTGAAAGTGAATATAATCCAGAAATTCCTGAAACTGAGCCACCTAAGGCCGCCCAAGAAGAAAAAGAAGCTGAAGAAAATAACGATGAAGATGAAGATGATTATGACCCAGAAGCATCACTATCCGACAAAGAATCCGCTGCTCCTCGTACTCTGGAAGAAGTAGCAGCTCCTGTTTCTGTGGAACCACAATCAGCTTCACCAACTCCACAAAGTCAAGAAGTTCATACAGAATCTGCACCACCACAACCTATTCCTGAAAATGATGCTCCACTCAGTAAAAATGAAAAAATTCAACAATTTAACTCGATTATTACTCACTTCATGTCTACTCCTTACTTGAACGATCCTACTTTCCAAAGTTTGACCCCTGATCAAAAAAGCATGGTTGTTCTTGCTGATTACAACAAGGCAAAGGGTACTAATATCAAGACTCCGATCAATTTTCATGCAACCACTTCATTCAATAAACTGTATTTGAAAAGAAATGAAACAGCTTTTCCTATGGTTCCTGTGAATCCATTTTGTAAAAGGCCTGATATCACTGCTCCAAACTCTTACGACTTTCAACAAAGTTATAATGATTTTATAACAGAAGAAGCCAAATGGCTGAGAACTGGTAGAGTTGAAACTTTGCCAAGTGGCTCCAGATTGTTTATTGGTAATTTACCTGTCAACACAATCACTAAAGAGGATTGTTATAAATTGTTTAGACCATATGGAGAAATCGTTCAAATCAGTATAAAACCTGGTTATGGATTTATTCAATTTGCCACTGCTGAAGGTTGTAATGATGCTTTGGAAGGTGAAACTAACGTTCCATTGCATGGTAAAATGCTTCAATTGGAAATTTCAAAGACTCAAATTAGACAAGCTCAGGAGTATCAAGAAAAGCAAAGAAGAAAGCAAGGACAAAATGATCGTGACGGTCCTTCCACTCATGATAATGGTCCTTATTCAAGAAGAGGTAGATCCAGATCTCCATCTCCAGCAAGAGATTCTTATAAGAGAAGATCACCTCAACAGAGTAGAGCTTCAATTGCTGACGATAATAATACTTCGGAGTGTCATATCTTTCAGTCAAATGATACTTCTCCAATGTTTGTTAGAAAATTACTCAAGGTTTTAAGAAAGGAAGGAATCAGCTTTAAAATTGAACAAAATTTTTCTAATGTTGAAAGTGCTGGTAACGACGCTGCCTATGCTGGTGCAATGGCTGTTGTCGTTATCAATTCTGATGATTTAAATGTTAAAACTTTTGAAAAAACTGCAGATGGTGGTATCAAATTTGATGAATATACCAACATTTCAGTTGAAGAAGCTGATAGTATATTATCTGCCTCCAAGGCTAAAAGAGGAGGTCCTTCCCATGGTGGGCATTCGCAACCTTCTGGAAATTTTGATCAAAAAGACTTCTATAATAAGAATAGCCACAATAATAACAGAGGTGGCAATTCACGTCCAAGAGGTAAAGATTCTAGAGGTGACAGAGATAGAGGTAACGGAAGAGGTAGAGGTGGTTTTGAATCTGGTCACGGTGGTTATCACAATAACAATAATAACAATCAATACGGTGGTAACAATTATCCGAATTATCAACCTCCCGTTCCACAACATCAACAAGCCCCTCCACAGCAATCTGCTCCTGCTATGGATCCTACAGCTATTATTGCTCAATTGCAAAATTATGATCCAAATACCATTCAACAGGTGTTATCTTTATTAGGTAATCAGCAACAACAACAACAACAACTGCTGCCGCAGCACTCACCGCCAATGACCCAACAGCATTATGGAGGATATCAGCCTCCACTGCCTCTGCCACCTCAGCAATATGGTGGTTACAATGGTATTCCACCTCAACAGCCACCTCAACAACAGTATTATCAACAGCCACCTCCTCCTCCTCAGCAGCAGCAACAACAATACTATCAACAGCCACCGCAACCACCATCTCAACCACAACCACCTCAACAACAAGGTGGTTCAAGTGGATCCTCTTTGTTGGAAGCATTGGCAAGATTGAAAAAGAACAGTTAAGTAACTCTCTGATCTATGAAATTCACTTAAAAAAACGTTTTTGTAATTGTATAAATATAACTGTAATAAAGATTCGATGTTCAGGAACATTGCAAACTATTCAACAATAGTAGAACTCCTTTTGGGGGTTGTGATGAATGTTGATACGGTTTATAGAGAGACATACAATGGACGTGAGGCCTAGGTCTTTTTACATTGTGACACGGCTTGCTTGATATTACCACGATCAATTCTGTATTCATAAAACGAAAAGGAATAGCCTTCTAAAAGATAGGAAATCTCAACCATGTATCAGGCAATATGGATCAAAATTTTATGTGGCTCTTGAACTATTACCGAGAGAAGGTGTTGTATACACAATTTTGTTGTTTGAATTCTCATCTCTTGAGAATCGGGCCTGAAAAATTTCTGAACAAAATGTGTTTTTTTTTTTCTGGAGATGAGTACTTTTCTTTAACTCCTTCTTTGTCTTTGTTCAATTTCTTCATCACTTTCAAAAGACATGACAGAGCCAAACGAGATAACAGAAGGAACAAGTATAAAGAGCTTGACTATCGATGAGACAACTCCAACACCTATTGCCAAACCCAACTCAACTGGGGCCAAAAAATCGAAAAAGAAGAAGAAAGGTGCAATGAATCCAGCAGAGTTAACTCCTGTATATTTAGCTGAGCAAAGAGCATTAAAACAGGCAGCGAAGGAGCTGAAGTTGAAAGAACTGATTTCGCAAGGGATCGATCCTACACAGTTGGATACGCCGGCAGATTTACGGTATATTAAAAGAGAATTTTTAACGATACCTCATGAAAATTCAAATGATGACGATGATGAAACAAAATTATTCAAAATAGATATCATGACTTATAATTTATTAGCACAGGCACTTATTCGTAGGAAGCTTTTCCCCACCAATGGTAATGCATTGAAATGGTTCAAAAGATCACAAGTGCTACTCAGTGAAATAAAGCATTACAATTCTGATGTCTTGTGTTTCCAAGAAGTTGATTACATACAATTTAACAGTTTTTGGAAATCGGAATTGTTCAAGCTAGGTTATGAAAGCAAATACTATAGAGATGGTGATAAGAATCATGGAATTTGTATATTTTGGAAGATTTCCAAATTCAAATGTATTGACGTTTCAATGATCGTGTACGATAACGAATCAACAGGAGATATTAAACCGCCAACTTTAACGAGAAATGTGGCATTGATTGTAGCATTGGAATTCACAGATATGATCATGAAAAATTATCCAAATTCTTCCAAAAAAGGTTGCATAGTTGGAACAACACATATGTTTTGGCACCCATTTGGAACATTTGCTAGAACTTTGCAAACTTATATCTTGTTAAGTAAATTCAAAGAATTTTCTCATAGAGTGAACGTTTTAAACAAGTCAAAAGAATCAGATTGGTTCCCATTTATTGCTGGAGATTTCAATTCACAACCATATGATTCTCCTTACTTATCCATAGTGAGGAAACCTGTATACTATGACGATAGAGCTGAAAAGGTATTAGCTGTTTCCACATCATTTCAATACTCTCATTTAAGAGGTACTGGGGTCGAGGAGGGGAAAGATGAGAATATCGAACTCGTTGGTGAAGATCAACCTAAATCACCAACACCTGAAAAAGATTATGAACTTACTAAAGATCAAAGACAACTTATGGATCAAATACTGGAATTGCATAACTCCTTAGATAGAAGAGCTATATCCTTGTATTCCGTTGGTTATCACCTCTCGCATCCTGAGAATACCGATAATGATAGAAACGAGCCAATTTTCAGTAATTGGGCTCATACATGGAGAGGGTTATTAGATTATATATTTGTTATCAAAGAGTGGGATTCAGGACAAAATTGTCAAAAAATTGATGATTTAAAAGAATTTGAAATTGAAAATAACATGAAATTATTAGCATTGTTGAAGATGCCCATGCCTGAAGATATGGGTGAAGAACCCAGTGGACAGCCAAGGGAAGGTATGTATGGTAGTGATCATTTGTGTATGATAGCTAGAGTTGGATTAAAATTATAGGGACTTTTTTTTTATTTTTTTTCCTCACTATGTATGCAAAATTTCGTAAAAAGCTAGTATTGTTACATGTCAATATAAATACATTCATACAAACTATAAAGTGGAGACAAGACACCTTCAAGAACAAAGTTGGGAAGTTATTGACCTCGGTTTGAAGCAATTCATTTACATATTATAGCTTTTTTCAAAGTGTTAGAAAAAGTTAATTTAACTTTCCCTCAGATCTTATCATCATCATTTACAATTTGATTTATAATATATATCAAGCATATAAAAATCTCGAATGAAATGTTGTATCGAATATCATTTATGAATTAAAACCAGGGAAGAGATAGATTCAGAGTTCTATTTTAAATGGATAGATACAAGAATGCAATTTTCAATTGAAAGAAAAAGAACAAAAATTTTCATTAAAAAGTCTATATACATGATTTCATTAAAATACGTGATGAGGATTTTTCAAAACTTCAATCATCTCAATAGCGCCTTCTGGATTATGTTTATTATAAACGAACAACCCTTGCAAGGAAGCAGTACTTACGTCTTGGATATTCAATTGTTTGAATCTTTCCATGAATAATGAACATTTTTCATCATCATTTGGATAAAATTTCTTAAAAAGATTCTCCACTTGATAATCACTAGCGTTATCGATTTGCACTTTGTAATCCACTCTTCCTGGTCTTAACAAGGCAGGATCTAATTTCTCAGGATGATTTGTAGTCATGAATGTTAAAATCTCCTCTGCAGAAGTGACACCGTCTAATGCGTTTAACAATCCGCTGAATGTTAATTTCGAAGTATAACCTTGATCATTACTCTGCTGTCTTTGATTGAAAGCTGCGTCAATGTCTTCTAATAATAATATACTTCTTCCTGGGATATGATTCATGATGTAATTCAATCGATCATCTGTCAAGTTAGCCTCGGATAAATTCAAGAGACAAATATCATAATCTAATTCACCAGCTAATGCTTGAATAAAACTGGTTTTACCACTACCGGGAGGACCATATAATAAGTAACCTCTTCTATATGGAATACCTCTTTCATGATACCAATCACCATTTTTCAAAAAACTTTTAACATCATTTAATATATCCTCTTTTATACCTTTATCAAGTACCACGGAATCAATAAGTCTCTTCTTTCTTGGCAGACCAAATGGTAACCAATCTTTATTCCAAGGTGTATATATAACAGTCTTTCCAATTGTTGCCTTCAATGCCAATCTTTTGGAATCATTCAACATCTCTTTGAACAAATTACGATCTCTATATAATGTGGTTAATGTAACAGTTTCAAAAGGAGCACCGCTATGCATATCTAATAATTTCCCCGATCTTTCCCTTTGTACAAACATATATGCACCTTTATATTTCAATAAATGATTACCTGGACCAGGTACCAATGAGAAATCAGTCTCAACACTTCCGTTTTTCCTTTGTGCATAATTGGTCTCAACAGCCAAATGCCTGGAAACTCTTCCCTCATGTTGTGACATCCATTCAAGGAACCAGCCATAAGATCTATCCTTTGATGATATTTCCAAATCAACCAATAATTGACGATACGCAAAGCCAGCACCTCTAGTGACGGCGGATCTAAGTATAGCCAATGCCCCACCTAGTACCATTAAGCCTCCACCAGCTGCAAAATATGGGTTATTTGTCACAGCTTGATTGAAAAAACTCTTCGATACACCAGAGACACTACCATCGCTTTCTTTGAGTATCTTTTCCATGTCAATCTTAGGTGGGCCCGGAGGCGCATGTGTGATTTGAGGATCTGGCGTGTCTTGCGAGGTTGCTAGCACTGGGTCCATGATATTTGTTGTCGATGTTCTTCTTCTTCTTCTTGCAAGTTGTGTAAATTTGTATCATCTTTAAATTTTTCACTTTTGACACTCGTGTTCCCAATTGAGAATTTGAGGCCGAAATGGCACTACTCTTTTTC